>ML824319.1:0-18992 GCA_009831015.1 Picea engelmannii | reverse complement strand
TTTTCCTTTAAGATTTTTTTGATTATGCTGATCAGACTCTTATTAGAAGATTCAGCCAATCCGTTTCCTTGTGGGTAATATGTTGTAGAATGTCCAAGGACAATGTTATATTTTTGACAGAAACTAATCATTTCCATTGACTTGAAAGATTGAGCGCTATCTATTACTATTTTTCTAGGACATCCGAATCTGGCCAATATATTCTCTTCCAAAAATTCTATAACCACTGAGTCAGTGGATTTCCTGGTAGGAATGGCCTCCACCCACTTGGTGAAGTAATCTGTGGCAGTGAGAATCCACCTATGTTGGGCGCTTGAATATGGATTTATCTCACCTATGAAATCAATCCCCCATTGCTGGAATGGTGCTTCTGTTTTAACTGGAACTAATGGAATAGTAGGTAACTTCTGTTTCCCAGTGAAAAACTGACAAGGGTTACAAGTCCTTACCTTAGCGTTTACATCAGGAAACAGCTTGGGCCAATAATAACCAGCCCTTAAAATTTTGTATGCTGTTGCTCTCCATGCATGATGTCCTCCACAGACTCCTTCATGAAACTGATTAATGACTTCCTCTGTCTCTGATTCAACTAAGCAAACTAAGAGGAAACCGAGTGGGTCTTTCCAGTATAACTTTTTCTCAGAGATGCAATATTTAACTGCATGTAATTTTAATGTTCTGGCTTTGGAAGCTGACAATTCATCCGGACATTTCAAGGTTAAAAGATATATTATTATATCTTTATACCATTCAGATGCAATGAATTTGTCTTCAATCTTGTCTTCAATTATCTGATCATCAATCTCATTCATATCTATCCATCCTTCTTCATCTTGAACGTTGTTCATTCCCAGAGCTCGAAAATTAGATTCAGCTAGCAGTCTAGCTAAACCCTGTCCTTTCACCAATTTAGTTGGCTTGACCTCTAAGTCAAATTCCTGAATTTTTGCAAGCCATATCTTCCCCTCTTACCGTCATTGTCAGCTTGCACTAAAATATCTTTTACAGTGCTAGTAGGGACATATGCAATGATTTTTGAATGTAAGACGTACGTTCTAAAAGCCTTCAGGGCTTTGACCATGGCGTAGGCTTGTTTTTCCATTATGTTGTATTTCATCTCAGCATCTCGGAGGCTCTTACTGAAAAAGGCGATGGGTTGCTCATAACCCTCTTCATTCTTTTGTAGGAGAACAACAGCCAATGTATGTTCTGAAGCAAATGAAAAAATGAAAAACTCTTTTAGGTAGTCTGGACTAGCCAGTACTGGAGCTTCACTTATAACTTTTTTAATATGATCAAAATATGCCCTTGCTTCTGTCGTCCACTTGACTTCGTTTTTCTTTCTGAGCATATATGTGATCAGTTTGACAATTTCAGCAAAATTAGGCACAAATCTTCTCAAAAAATTTATTTTTCCTAGAAAAGATTGGATTTCTTTAACATTTCTAGGAATGGCCAATGTTTCTATGGCCTCTACTCTGTTCGGATCAATTCTTATACCGTCTCAGGACACTATATGGCCTAGCAATTTGCCTTCCTGCATTGCAAAATGAGATTTTTTTGGATTTAAAGAAAGACCATACTTACGACATTTCTCAAAAGTTTGCTTCAAATGAATAATGTGATCTTCATTTGATTTTGAAAACACAGTAATATCATCTAGATATATCACAACAAACTTATCTCTTTCACCAACAAAGGCTATATCCATTTCTCGTTGAAAGGTAGCTCCTGCATTCATTAATCCAAAGGGCATTTTATCATACATAAAAGTACCCCAAGGAGTAGTGAATGCAGTCTTTTCTCTATCAGGTTCACAAATAGTGATTTGGTTATAACCCGAAAAGCCATCAATCATTGACATCCTAGTTTCCCCTACCACTTTTTCTAGCACGTGATCCATTTTCGGTAGAGGGTAGTTATCTTTTAGAGAAGATTTGTTTAAATTTCTGAAATCAACACATAATCTGATCTCTCAGTTTTTCTTTCTTACCGGTACTAAATTGGCAACCCAATCAGAATATCTCAGAGGGACAATAATTTTAGCATCCAAAAGTTTTTTAACCTCTTTTTCAATTACAGGTAACAAGATCGGATTAAATTGTCTGAGTTTTTGCCTGAATGGTTTAACACCTGGTTTGAGTGGGATTTTATGTTCTATCACTGAGGTGTCGTAAGTTTTTAAATCCTCGTAAGACCAAGAAAAAACATCTTTATACTTTTTTAGCAACTCTGTATATTTGTTTTTATTTTCTATTGACAAAAATTTAGATAACTTTACATTTTTAGGATTATTTACAATTCCTATATTACAGTCTTCAACCTCTTCTGGTTGGGGTTGTAGAGTAGACTTAGAAGGAATATCGTCTTTATTAAAGAGTCTTTCTAAAGGTATCAAACCCTTGGGGATTTGATTATTTTTTAAAACAAGCATCCATTGATCAGCTATCTTATCATGAAATTCTTTTACGTCTTCGCCTTCCTGCATGATCCAAAAAGGATCATGTTGATTCTCCTGATCATTATAAGTTTCTGAGAATTCATCTACAGATTCAAGAAATTTTCTGAGTTGCTCATCATCCTCAAAAACTTGCCAATGCTGTACATTATCAGGTATGGAGGTTCGATGTCTCATTTGAATATGGTATTTTAAATTAAAAGACGTCGGGGGTTCAAATGTTGAAGCAGCTTTGGCTAAGGCATCGGCTTGTTGGTTTTTTGATCTAGGAACAAATTGGAATTTCACAGAAGTGAAGAAATTCTCAACTAGATCCCAGACACAGTTTCTATAAGTCCTTAACCTAGGATGTTTCACTTGGTATAGCCGGTTTACTTGTTTAATGATTAATTCAGCATCCCCGAAAACTTCAATATTTTTAATTTTCATTTTTTTAGCGGCTTCTAAACCGAGCACTAAAGCCTCATATTCACAAACGTTATTCATACAGTCTATATACCACTGGAGCCTATAAGAAAAAGGTATGACAAATTGATCGTCAGGGGCAATGAGGAGTACTCCAGCTCCTGCCCCGAGGTAAGAAGAGGCCCCGTCAAAAAACATCTTCCAGGTGCCAGTACTATATACATTTTCCTTTATTGCATTTTTTGGAACTTTTTCTTCGGTATCCATATTATCTACATCCATTTCGAAATCATCATCTAAAGATAAAATACAGTTCCCTAAATCTTGGTCTGCTATGTACACAGGGTGATTCGTAGGGTTTTTAGGGTCATTGACAGTGAATGCCATTCTAGTTTCCCTATATAAACGAGTGAATTGTCCTCCAAAAATAGGGATCGTGGCGTACGTCATATCTAACTGGATAGATCCTCCAATTTTAGCACCCCAAGATCTTGACAGCAGCATCCCATACTTAGGTGGAATATCCGCAACTACCACATCCATAAGAATGCTTTTAGAGGGTATTTGAGCTAAGTTAATCACTAGGTCTTTGATCATTCCTATACATTTAACCCTCCTAGAATCAAAAGAGTATAAATCACCGTATGGTCTAGTAACTTCAAGACCAAGTTTATCCATTATGGCTTTGGGCATGACATTATGTGAAGCTCCAGAATCTAACATACAATTGTGTAGAAGGTGATCAAAAACAGTAAGTGTGATAAAAAAGGGGGCTACGGTATCTTTGAGACCTTCTACATGCGGACCAAAAGATATGATACGTCTATCGTCTTCTAGATTGATTGTGTCCGCTTGACTTTCTTTTTCAGAAAAAATTATCATTTTTGCTATTTGTTTGCGGTATATTGGATTCTTGGCTAATTCAACAAGGGGGATAGGAATCTTAATCTTGCTTATTTCGTTTTCTAAGTTAAAGTTTCCTACAACCTTGTCGTTCTCGATATGCGGAGCTTCCATAACTCTTTTTTCATTTTTTCGTTGAGGTGTAACTTTATTTTCTTTGACAGGGTTGGGAATATTTACAGGGTTTTGAATATCTACAGGCTCTGACTGTACAGGGTTATCTGTTTTATTTCTATTTGCAGACTGTTTATCTGCAACTTTCTGATTTTCTTCATTTGTATCGTTCCTAAGCAAAACCTTTTTTGCTTGAATATTAGGAAGATTTTTGTTTCTTGACCTTAGATTATATCTTCCTTGCAAATCAGCGATGATGTTATCCGCAACGCTTTGATAAGCATAATCATCAATTGTACTGTCATTTACTGTATCATCTAATTTTCTTTCCCTCACCAACGATGCCTCATAGTCTTGTCTAGACACATAGGGGTATCTGTTATCATCACTAAGACATTCAATGTCTTCGTCCAACTGTTCAAATCCACCAAAGTCTTCTTCTCTGATATAATCTTCAGTTTTAAAAGGTGCTTGGACTTTCTGATCTTCGTTTTTTATAGTCTTATGTGGTCCTTGTGGCTCAGGATTTTTTCGGAAATCCTTTCGGGGAAAATTATCCCTTCTAGGTTTTTCTAATTCCATTTTAGAGATTTTGTTGGAGAGTTGTTGGATGACCCTAGCCATCTCATCTATTTTGTCTCCGGCAGATTTCCCCGACCCTGAAGGTCCACCTTGTTCTTTAAATTTTCTATTTTCTTTATTAACATTTTCTGTTTTTGCTTTTAACTTTCCAGATGCCATCATATTAGATTCAATTTCTACGACATCATCTTGCATCTTTGGAAGATCTACTGACCGTCTTTCCCTCAACAATAAAGTGAAGTCAGGATCGAAAGATCCATCATAAGTTACTTTAGCCACAAGTTGTGAGGGCTTTACTTCAGCTGGAATTTTGTTATATAGTTTATTAAATCTTTGAGTAAATTCTAACACTGTTTCATAATTTTTCTTTTTCAGATCTCCGAATTCTGTTAGATAATAGAGATGATATTTTCTCTCACCCCACTGTCTGATAAACGCGTTCTCAAGCTCTTGATAGGATCCTAATGATCCAACTGGAAAGGATCTAAACCAAGTTCTTACCTTCCCTTCAAAGGTTTGAACAAGTAATTTGGAATAGACATCTTCATGTTCTATTCCCAGAATGTCGGCAAACTGATCGAAAAAAATAATATGTTCTTGTGCGGTTAGATCACCCTCCCCTGTAAATTTGGGGAGGCTCTTCATATAATTTTCAGGTAAATCATGAAGAGCGGCAGGAAGTACTAAAGGAGTGTACCTAGCAGCCACTTTGGCGAAAATTCCAGGGACTGGTATTTGATTACCTCCACCTCCGCCACCTCCGCCACCTCCTCCAACATTTAATCCAGCCATAGTTGGGTTTGGAACTGAAGTTGTGACAGTGTGTGGGGGAGATTCTGTGAAGACGGGGGATGATACTTCGAGAAAAGAAAATGTGTTGAAAGAGGGTGGGAGCGAAAGTGATCGCTCTATAGTTTCAGAAGAGTTTGATTTTGTAAAGTCAGGCTGATCAATGTTTAAAGTTGATAAAAGGTTTTGTTTGAAATATTTTCTTAATTTTAATATTTTCTCCGGATTTGAGACTGGCGAGGTCTCTTTGGTATCCAGGTTCCTTCGGGTATTTTTTCGGCTACTAGCTAGTTTATTAAATATGGAGTCGCCAAGTGAAAGATAAGTTTATCCTTATGAAGTTTTCTGTTCTTGTTCACTATCAAAAATAGAAATCGTCAATGTCGTTATTTCCCAGGGAATTAATTCGTTACTTCGCTCCCCGGCAACGACACCAAAAAGATGTTGTTCCAGAGTTTGTGTTTTAAGGCTGTAAAACACACCGTCTAGGCATCCAAATATAATAGTACTTTTTAAAACAATGTAACAAAGAAAACTAGATCAAAGTCAGTTTCTCAACTGTCTCTGTCTTTCTTCCCTTTGTTCCTGGATGGTTATGCCGCGTTCAATCGCTGCCCACGATCGTTCTAACTCGATTCTATTTGTTGCAGTTTGTAAGATGATGTTAAATAGGTTCAATGCAATGCTGGTTTGATCCTGTAAACCGGGTTCTACGTTTGGTTGTCTTGCGTTAGGGACTGTCATGGGTGACTGAAATTTTATATGTTTGTGAAAAGGGGTTTTTTATGGATTTGTTACTTCAGACGTTCAGGTAAGATGTTGACAAAACAAATTTAAAACTTAAATCAGAAAATGAAAACACAAGCAAGGCCGTTTCCTGGTTCAGTGACAATTATGAAATTTTAAACAATGAAACATGACACAGATAAATATAAGGCTTAAATCAAGAAACAATCTTATATTTCCATTACAATAAAGAAAGGGACGCGGGTTTTCTAACAAAAGAAAATATTAAGGAACAGAAGGTTGCAGGTCTTAAAATTATTGAAATAATTCCAAAGGAAAAACTGCAACACATTCAACATCCAAACCAATCTGATACTATAAACAATAATTGCATATAATTCCAAACTGATTCACTTGCTAGAAATGAACATTAAGAAGAAAATTTAACAAATGAAACTAGAGAAAGGAAGAAACATAGTCACTGAATGACAAGATTCAGAATCTTGTTGTGAATGATATTCTAATAAACTTTAAAGTTGGTCATACAAAATTGTCTTTTTCCCCAAAATTTCTGAAGCCTTGTTTCAGCTTCAAGAAATTATATTTATACATTCTTGTCCAAAATGTATGTTGGTAACTAACCAACTCCCTAATCTTTCGGTTGCAATTGACTAGTGTCAACAGTTTATAATTTATTACAAAATACTAAAAATAGAAAAATTTACAAAGTTTTAACTCTGAGTAGAAAATCTTTCTTTATCTGTTTCAGTTATTTGAATATGTCTTTAAAAAGTTCACCAAAGCCTTGGGAGCCTCGGGTATCTCATTTGCTTCAAGGGAGAAAAAGATTCTCTGTAATTCTGGCAACTGGTTTGCAATTGGCTTCTCTGTAGATTTGATTTTCTCTAATCTCGAACTGGGGCCGATCATCCACTTCTCGATTTCTGAAATGTTGACTGTTTTGACATTTGAGATCTCCATTTTCTTTTCTTCAAGTTCCTCTCTTATCTTCAGTTGATGACAATTGATGTTGATTTCTCCTAATGGCTTAGATAGCCATCGGTTTCGTCCTGTATTGAGTCTTTTTCAATAGAACCAAAGATTCTTTGACAATCATTAATAACTTCTTCAGTTATTCCTTTATATCCTACCAGCTTTGATTCCCATACTTTTAACATCACATCTCCTTTCAACTACTCTGAAATAGACAACTTTTGTGACTATCCAATTTCCTCCTCCTGTAAAGCAGTGAGTATCTTTTGGAAAGAATTCCTTACCTCTTTAGCTTCCATTTCTTTCAACACGGCCACGTCCAAGGAACTTTTAGATTCATGAAAATAGTTCTGGATGGTTTCCATATTGAAAAATACCCTTTGTTGTTCCTGCTGGATATTAGCATATATCTCAACTGCTTTAGTCTTAAATTGATCTATTCCAATTACTTGGTTAGCAATTGAAACGATCTTGTCTTGCAGCAATTTATTTTCATTGCTCAGTACCAGCACTTGTTCTTGGGTAGTTTGAATCATATATTTTGCTTCAGTTAAATTTTGATTTAACTTTTGAATCTCCTGGATATCTTTGAGCCTGGCTTGCTCAAGGCCCTTTTTTATTCCCCATCCAATCATCTTTTCATTTTCTTTCAATCGGCCCTGTAACTGTGTAATTTCCTGATCTTTTTGTTCAATCATAGTGATCAAATTTCCTATAGAGTACATATTTTTCGATGCTATGGCCCCCATAGTCCCTGCTAACTCTGTAGCGAATTCGCTTTCTTTTAGCTTCTTTCCGTCAATAATGATTTTATGATTTTTAACTGTTCTTTCACCTGCAGGGTGTGATTCCTGCTTCAACACAGCTCTGCGTTTCTTGCTGAAAAAATAGTCTGATGAAGGCATTTCATCTCTGCTAATTGGTTCTAAATCATTCACGTACAGAACTCCTTCGTGAGGATTCCCAAAAGTTACCTGAAGCGGGGTTAATGCTGTAATAGGACTACCCAATTCTTTTGAAGTTGTTCGCCCAACTGTTTCTGGAATGTCATCGAGGTATATTGGGTTTGTCTGTACTCCTTTTCCCTTTTCTGTGTGCGCTTCTTTGACCTGAGAGTCCTCTGTATTCTGAGGGTGTGCCTTAGAATCTTTTGATTTATCTTTACCACTTGCATCATATTGAATGATGGTCTCAAAACCAGGAGGAATGGTTTATGGCACATGCTCTGATGTCGATATTTCTCCCTGCAAAATATTAGGCATACACTGTCTTCTGTTTCTTTGGAAGGATGCAAACCCCACCTATGCATCAGGTGACAAGGTCTGCACTCTACTCTGAACTTCATCATATGACTTAACATTTCTGAAAACATCGTCATAAAATGACTACTCATGTTCATATGCTTTTAACCCACATTGTGCAACATGTCGATTAATAATTTGATATGGATCATGTTTCCTGTGTTCTATATCCACTAGTTTTACTTCACTCAGTGATTCTGCTTCTGCCTTAGAATGACCAAAATTTAATAAGGCAAATTTTCCTAGGTAAACAGGAAAATGCGGCCATCACTTTTTCTGTTGAGCTTTTAATTCAAGTATGATACCGCCATTTACTAACTAATAAGCTACTTCTCTACAAATTAGCCTATCTGGAAGTATTTTTGGGAGCGCATGTGGTGGGATAGAACATCCATAAACCCTAACATATGAGAAATGCTCTTCAATGAACCAATCAGCAAATATCTTAAGATTTTCTATAATGGTATGTGAAATCTGAGGAGGTTCACATCGGAAGAACATTTTGTGTAGAGAAATTATGACATAATGACATACCTCATAAAAATTATCTTTGGCATTGTCTTCCCACAGAGCCGAATGATATTTATGAACAGGTTCTATGAAAGAAGGATTCCAGCTCCAGCTCATCAAAGGAAAAGGAGTTCTAAAACAGATAGCATCCATTATATAGGCTGACATGTAAAAGGCCACTGGCTGTCCTTTTTCCCTAGCTGTCTTGTAGTTTGTAACCTCTGTGGTGATGTTGTCTGACAAAATTTTGTGCCAATTGAAGCTACGCCCCTCTGAAACCTCTTCTAATAAGGGCGTCCATTCTGCACTAAAGTGGTTAGAATCCTTTTTTCCATATAGTTTGCATAACATCATTACTAAATATCTCATATAATCATTCAATGAATCAGTGGCATATATCCCCTGTGCATCGGCCCTAAATTTGTTTCTGTCTCTGACCCACTCTTTTATCATGTCTGGGTATGATTGGCCTCCATCAACGCATTCTTTTTGTTGAAATGCGGCTAAAAATTCAGAATTTAAAGTATACCTATGATTGGGTGATAATTTATACATTACTTGGATATGTTCGGGCCTAAATGAGTCGATGACCTCTCCTTGCTCATTTAGTATGCTCCTTATTGGAACGTCTACCTTATCCAGTGCCCAGATAACCATATATGTATATGAAACCAGTCTCGGGCGTGCAACAACTTTATGAAGACCAGTGTTGGCGATATCTCGGAGATGATTTTCCTCATCATCATCCGAATATGAGAGTTCTTTTTCCATTTTTTCTGCAATTGTAGCCCATGATTTAATATTGTGTATTACTCCAGCTGCAGTAGTGTCTGAGATGATATCACCTTCTGGTTGTTCTTCGCCTTTCTTTGAAGCTTTTTTGGGCACCATAACTATATGTTCACCAGTTCTGTGTTTAGTATCTCAACAGCAAGGTTCCGAAGCTAACAAGAATTCCACTGGTGTAGTAGCTCAAAGAAGAGGATACACTCTGTGTTTACTTGGATTCCTGTAGTAGAGCAGAATTCAACTTCAAAACGATGTAAATGTTTCAAAACTTATTTTGAATATATCGTAAAATCCTCGAGATTTGTTCATCTGTTATGAAATAAATGAAAAGATATTACCGATAAATTGCTTTTAATGTTTGTACTTGATATTTTCCAAGATTTTCGAATATAATAGAAACCTTCCGTATACAGCTCATTTATTAAAAGTTTGAAACTTTAAACCTTGTTTCTGAGAATGATTAATTAGTGTTAATTTTAATTAAAGTTTGAAAACACTCTCATCGGGGTTTCGGAACTTTCAATGTCAAGAAAATAAGTTATCACAGAACATCGATCGCTGAAATCGCGATATATTATTTACGTTAAACATTTTTATTATCTTAATTAATCTAGATTACCTTTTTGGTATTTCATTAATCAAGAGCTCAGAAATCGGGAAATCGGGGATCGGGGAATCGGGAAATTCGATGATATGAAATATGTCGTTCACAAAATCTCGAATCGCGATTTCCCGATATAATTAGTCACTCTTAATCATACTTAACAGCAATTATATTACTGTCAAACCTTACTTAAGAATTAATTACGATCGGGGATCGGGAAATCGGAGAAAACGATGTTAAGTTTATTTGTTATTTCAAAATCGTGAAACGCGATTTCCCGATTTGATTAACTTAAAGTTTTAAAACCCTTTTAAAACGGATTTAAGTAGAAGATGTTTTTAATTAAGGATTAATGTATCGGAATATCGGCAATCGGGGTTTTTCTATTTGATTTGTGTTGAACATTTGTTCATTCAAAACTCTGAATCCCGATTTCCCGATGTAAATGAATATACCTTAAGTTTTGAATCAATGTCCGTTTTAAAACATTATTTCGAAAGGTATTGGAAAACTTATATTTACTTAAGTTCTTGATTATACTTTATTCAAACAACGGACCATAAAGGCATCGTGACTTCAGTGAATATGAATTTTGGCTTTTTGAAAATTTGTATGATGTAAAGTCTCAAAGATACGATAATTTTTTTTTTATCTTTAAGATTAAAAATTTAAGGTCTATTTCAACATGGGGCATGCCTGCCTCATTTGTATACAGATTTTCTTTTCTCCTCCTAGATAAAGGTTTGGATCCCACAGTTTCCCCTCTCCTTCTAACGGACTTCTCTTGAAGTTCCTATCAACACTCTTCCTTACAATGGCACTCTCAGTAGAAGAAACATTGATGTATTTCAGCTATACATATGATCCTAACCTCACACATCAGGGGGCATCTGTTATCATGGAAATTTCATCCGCAACATCGCATGCAAATTGTTACAAGATACAACATCTCCAAACATGTATTAGTTTACCTGTAGAACCAAAATGCATTTCCAAGAGGAAAAAAATACACAAACTGGTCCAAAATTGACATGCGCTAAAACACTAAAGGAAGAGTGCGCACAATGCACGGGCCAAAGAAGCCCATAGAGAACACAATGTGCCATATGCGTGATTGTGTACGAGAAAATCCACACACACTTGTGAACGATGCATTTATGGTTCTTTTCGGCCCCTCACCCACTTCTGGACCAACTCCCAACTTGCTTTGACCCTCAAATGTGAGCTGAATATGAATGGGGGGTTGGTCAAAGACCTAAGGGTTCCCTAAAGGGGCCCTTGTTCACACTAAGAACTGGTTGGATATTGCCTCAAAGACATGCTATAAAAAGATCCCATGGGTGCACTAAGAATTCAAGAATCTCATTGTATTGTTATGTTGCCTATATTGTCCTTCAAGAAACCCCTTCTTCTTGGGGCATACTAGCATCATCTCAATAAGCTATTCACCTCACCTCTTGAGGGAATTGGCTTGGATTTCTTCACCATTTTCTTTCTAGTTTATCATTGTAAGAAGAGCTCGCACATAGGGGACTCAAGAGACCTCCTAAAGAGGAAGAGGGGATCCATAATTACTCCTTTTTCTATGGTGTTTGCCTACTAATATAGTTATCCATTGGTGGCATGATTATTGGTCATTTTTTTGATTGATTTTGGTTCTAATTTCCTCATGCATTTTAGTTTTATTTCTTTAGTCATTTCTTTAGTTGTTTCTAGATTATTTGTTTATTTATTTCATGTGATTGAATTGTTTTATTCATACACTAACATTTGTCCTGTCTAGCAGGCCCAACTAGACTTGCAAGTGCCCTTATTTTTCTCATTCAAGTGATGAAGAGGACACAATAGTTATGGAATGATAAGTTCACAAACACTTGCGTAACTCCTCTCATGGGTCCTGTTGAGGGTCCCATTGGATTCTGAGAATGCCTCATTCCTCTCATTCATGAATATTCGTTCACCATATGTCCTTCTGTATAACATCCGATGCACCAGACTTGCGGTCATCATGGTCTAGGTATCGTTAGTTCTTAAATATTTTCTATAACCATTGACATTTTCCCTTGTAGTTGTGCCATATTTTCATCTGCTGGGGGTTTGGTCACTCTCAAGATCCCAAGGTATCCCTCCATGAATTCAATCTTCATTAATTGTTCCAAGGCATCTGTTAAAGTGGCTATCTACTATTGCATTAGCGAAATCCATGTCAGAGGTAGAAATCCCTAAATGTACCATTCTTTTTTATGTTCCTCATGGATTGGATGTGCTAACCTCCTTATAGAATCTTTAAAATTCTGTCTATATTCCAAATTTTATTCACCTTACCTTTGTTGGATCTCACGCAACTCAAATAGAGATTGTTGTTCTGACTGAGGTAGCTTAAACTCTGCTATGAACCTTCTCTGTACCTGGCCAAGTGTGAATGCTTGACCTTGCATTCCTGGCACTCCTGGCTCAATAATTTTCATGTACCACTTGAGATCTTGACCTCTCAAGATAATCTGTAACTCAACCAACTTATTCACATATGGAGTCCCTTTCGATCTCCATATTTCTTCACACAAGAACCAGTGTTGCTCCACATCTTTGTCTCTCTTACCCCAACATTTTGGGTATCAGGCAATCAAACCTCCTACATGACCAAACATTGTTGATCTTGGTTCTCTTATCAAAATGAAACCTAATAGTCATGATTGTGATCTACCAAGGAATCCCAATATCCTCTCTGTACTCACACTTCCTGGTTGTGATTGACTAACTAACTGTACTGGAACAAAACTAGCATAAGAGGGTAGTATCAAACTTACCACTTGTATAGAAGACAATTGGGGTATGGGCGATTTGGGGTGGTTTTCTTTTATTTGTGGGGTCTCATTTTCTTCCTCTAGAGCGGTCTCTTTGGCCAGATTCTCGATATTTCCTATCATCGAGACTGAATCTTCTTTTTCCTCTTCAAGATCCATGCAAGCCTCCTTCTCTCTTGCTTCTACACCTTATCCTTCTTGTCCATCCTCCTAGGGACTTCTTTCTCTCTACGCTTCTCTCTCACTTAATATTTGACTGGCCAGTATTTCATGTCTTCTCATCTTTCACAACTCTTCCATTTGTCTTTCCTCTACTTCTCCTGGTCCGAATTCTTTCCACAACTTCTCGGAATATCTTGCTGCTTTATTGATATTTCCACACCACCACTTCTCAACTATGGCAGCTCTTTTCAAGGCTCGCTCGTCTCTTGAGTCCATTTCTTGTTTCTTCCCCTACTTATCAAAGAACCCTTTCCCTCTCTCAGGCCATGAATCTACCCCAACCTCACCCTACCCCAAGTGAGGGTGTTTATGTTGCCATCTCATTTGAGGACATAATCAACATCCCCTCTTCCATCAAGAAAACTTTAATCCACAGGGGGATTTATCTCAGTAGTATTCCCCTTGTATATTTCTTGAAATTCACCTATGATCATGAAAAATATTGGTGATTCTAAGATGCAAACTCAATAATGTATCCTTATAATGTGGTATTGACCCAGAAAGTAATCGCTCGTATGACTAGAAAATCCATCTAATGAAGTGTTTCAATCTTTTTTGTATCCTGATTATAGGTCCTCTTGACTCGTTCTTGGAAATCTGGACCTTCTTGGAGCCTATTTACCCAATGGAAAAATTATTCTAGGAACTTAAACCAGAATATCTCGTACTCATCGCTCGATCTTTCTGAGTAAAAGATTACCTCATGAGTATCTTCCATAGATTTTATTCTCAACTCCTCTTCTTTCCATACGAAGGTGTCACAATTTCTCTCCCACCATTGGTCAATATTATATATATGAGCCCATGAAAGCATCCTCCCTATAGATTCCCTTTTAACACACATCTTGGCAACAAAACCATTTTGTTGGCGCAAGATTGATCAAACCAGAGTCCTTCTTAGGTTACCAAAAATGGTATCGAGTATTCTAGAGCGTTGGCATTTTCATCTCCTCCAAAGAGAAGAAGTCTCACCTTAAGCGTTGTTGAGACAAAAGGATACAGAAGGGAAAGGAAAATACTTAAGAGGATTCACAGAACCATCAAGATTCATCTTGATCTTTCGCAAGACATATAACTACAGAACATATTTGAACTCATATACGCAAGAACTGAAGCTACTTATGTTGAGGAAAATCATTCAAACACAAAGAAATCATGTGGAACTTATGAACCATAAAGAAGTACTATAAAGATACAATGCATAAGGATAAACATAGGAAGACACAATGTATTTTGAAATTTTGAATCCTTCTTCATATATTATCTTTAGGTCTTTCTCAATTACAATCTCAAAGATACACAATAGCGCTCTATTACAAAATCCTATCTCTGGACTCATGTCACAGAGATATAACTCCCAAAATGGTGTACATATTACATTACAGACTCAAAATATGAATTCTCAGTAGTAGACAACAACTATGACCAAAACTTTACACTTGTGATACCATCCAACCCTTTTACAAAACATGACCCAACCCTTTTGCAATCATATTCATCCCTACATATAAGATAAGTTGTTTCTACCGACTTTGGTTTGCACACTTTCTTGTTTTATTGCAAATTCTTTTGATTTGTTGGCATTGCATTGTCCTTTTCACAACTGATTTATGTTGCTTCTCCTTGCTTTGTTTTCCATCTTTTTTGTATCTTGCGCAGCTTGTACTGGGCCAAAACTGGGACTATAGTCCTTCTTGCGCAACTCATCTAAAAACGAAGGGCCCCAAAAAACCTATGAACTCTCCTCATCATCATAGATGGTTATTAGATCGAACAGGAGATTTTGTGTACTTGTTATCCCTGATGTCCTTGTTGTCTCGAGCTGAGTTGAGACTTCCCCTAGTGATCCGATCTATGGTGTTGAAGATTCATGGTTATCTGACCAGGTGGTTTCTTCAATCTATATCGACTCTAGGTCACTTGGTCGTCCCCAACTTTCGATTGGGTTGTCGGAAAGAACCCTCGTCATCTATAAAATATCTAGGTTGTTCTGCAGCTGATCAATGACTCTTTGTGCCTCTACCATAAAGAGAAATCCCCTTGTTTGTGCCTCTAGTGTCAAGAACAATCCCTTTCTCTGTGTCTCTGTTGTCTCTACCTCTCTGGTTTCTTCCCTGGCTCTGAGGGCCTCTTGAGCCAACTTCTCTATTGTTTCCACCTATTCATCCATGCTCATGGCCTTGAACCTGGCCATGTTTGAGTTGGCCATCCTCTACACCACCTCATCCCATTCATAGGTGTTCTCTGTGAAGAATTTGTCCTCAAACTTACCATGAGCATACGACCAACAGGATGATACTTGCAAAGAATGTTGGAGGACCAGGTCCTTAGGGTCATGCTTGTGAAATTGGCCTGTCAGGAACCTGAATTCAAGTTGGCTCAGCCCTTCTTATTTGTCTTGAGAAATTTCCTTTAATAGATAGAAACCCACATGGAAACCATAGGGTATGAAAGAATGTTTCTTGTCTTTGACAAAGGTGGAATTATAGCCCTGCAGGATGGTCTCATAACATATTTCTCCCATGATGAGCCGATCTGCTACATGAGATGTGGTGCTCTAGTGACCCCGATGTTGTTGGAGAAAAACACCCTACGAACTAGAAAATAGAGTTCAGACTTTGCATGCAGATATGAATGAATAGAAATTACTTTCTACCTTCATCCCTAGATTTAAATCCCTTTTTCTTAGTAAATGCATGGAATATCAACCTACCTCGTTACCAATGTTTTATGCCGATCCTCCGTTGTGCTTGATTACTTGTTTGCAATACTCCTTCCAAAGATGACCTTCACTCAAGATGAGCAACAACTATGCATGCATACTACTTATATACTAACGGGTTAGAAATCAAACATAAACTAATCAAACCATAAAAAGATCATGAATTGGGATGGGAAAATCATTATCTTTATTACTTAAAATGAGTCAACTTACAAAAGTTGAGACCGGCCACCACTCCTTGAACCTGATCCTAGGCTCCTCTTCTTCCATCCTTCAACTTCTTTGCTTTAAATATCCTTTGGCATTAGGAAAGGATAAAGAGTTGGGACAATGAGAATACGTAAATGGGCAGAGTTTCTTTGCTATATTTTTCCTCTTCCAAATGGTACCCCTACCCCTTCTTTTATAGGCTAGAAGGAGCTAGGTATTTGGATGAACCCTCAGCCATGCATGGTTGGGAGTTTTAGTTAACTCACCCATAGCTTTTGTTTCATCAGAAACTTTCCTTTTTTCATGATTTTATCAATCCACACGAGCTGTTTTGGGTCAGACAGCGTGTACACGTGTGCAGTAATGGATTAGGGCACGTGGGCCTTTATTCAAGAGGATTTTCAAAGAGTTGTTCAGCAGTGTTTTGGAAAATAAGGGATATGAGTTGGCCTAATGCCAGGTAAGCATGTGTGGTGAAATTTAGGGTTATAATAGATGCCCCCTAATGTGTGAGGTCATAAGAGCATCTGATGGCCGAAATACATTACCAATCTTTCTTGATGTGTTGAAAAATTGAGCCCAAGGATCAGGAAATGGGAGGTGTCATCTTCAAAATAACAAATGTCTCCCTGAGGTGGGCATACCCATGCTCGGGATAAAAATAGAACCATGGCTACCAATCAAATACATTGTAGATCCATATAAAATAACTATAAAGAGTAGCCGTGAACAATACACAGCGGAGCTACATCTCGAAATCAGAAAGATATACATATCAAGTATCCATCTTCCAGAAGTTGATTCAACCTTATGGTTGGAGATGAGATCTTTAGAGCTCGAGAAACAACTTCAAAATCTTCCAAAACTCGGGTAGGAGTGTAATATGGGTGTACGACTGCACTACCCAGAGGTCTTTGACAGCTCGTCGGTCATGGACTTGATAATCTTGATGATCGGACTGAAGGCTTCAGTGATTTCAAGCAAGGACTTGATTGGACATTCAAGATGGTCGGGTATGTGGACAAGAGACATATTGCAGAGGGGCTGAATCAGGCTTAGTGACAAAATTCCCTTGGACAATAGCACAACAAGTGATGAGACTCAGGTAGCATGTATGTTAATCATAAGTCTATGAAGTAGGAGGCAACGCAAACTCTCCATATGTTTGGAAGAATAACCAAACGGTGGAGGACACAACTCTATATAGCGAGAAAATCTTCCTAAGGTCATACTGCATCCCATATTCTGATGAACAAATGGACAGATGTGCTTTATCCAAGGGTGACTCATTATGCTGCCAATGAAGAAAATACTTTTCCCTTCCTCTTTTTGGGGTATATTTTATTTTTTTGTTCTTTTCGATAATTGTGGAAAAAAGAATAAAGGAAGATTACATTACAATGGAGGAACGAGTATTGCAAACATACAAGTTCAAGGCACAAGGACAAGACTAATGTTCTAGTAAAGTGATACTCGGGAAAAGTCCTTTGACGGCCAAAGGTGTTAAGACGCAGAAGCAAATTGTCACAAGGCTAGTGTATAAGGTATGCAAATGTGGTTAATAAAACACCCAATGGTAACGTCCTTCAATGTAAATTTAATTAGCCCAGAGAAGGTAAGCTCGGTGGTTTTTCATATTTAGAGACTCTGAAAAAACATAAAAGGAGAATCCATTGGGGTACCTTTTTTGAAGATAGTATAGTCGGTTCAAAAAAGGGTAAACTAGCACTGATTAGACATCGATTCAAAAACCATTTTAACGAGTGTGATAAGGACAAGATCACTCGGCAATTTTTTCATTTTTAAGGAGTCTGAAAAAAGATTAACTATGGACTCCGTCAGGAATATTCTTCTGGACCAATTTAACGAGTGTGAAAGAATAAGGTCACTCAGCGATCTTTTCAATTTTAGGGAGTCTGAAAAGAGCTTAACTATGGACTCTGTGGGGGTTTATTTTTCATAAGTTTAGTCCCTCGGGCCCAAAAAAGGGATAAAATTATGCCTGAGAGTACTCTTCTAAAGAACAGAAGTTCCATAGAGTATACCTTTGTTCGTACAGTTGACCATCCGGACTGAAAAAGGGGTAAACTACCGCCAGACAGACGTGACTTCAAATTTCAGTTTAACAAGCATGAAAGGCCACAAGATCGCTTCGCAATATTTTCATGTTTAGAGGGTCTGAAAAGGGATTAAAAGGAGACCCGTTAGTTTTTTGGGAGTCCTAAGGGTGAGAGAAAGAGTGAATAAGAATCATGCAAATGAGGCTCAAACTCATATTCAGGAAAGACTATAAGGACTCCCGAGCCTACGATGTGTTAGAGACGGCATGGACACCATAATGCAACCAGGACCTACCTAGGGCATCCATGTTCTGGTAAGCTCTACCGCCAAGTTGCAACACTTCTAAAGTAGATATGATGGTTCCATGTTACAACCTGATGGGATCGATCCTATGGAAGAGGAAAAATACAACGAGACACAAAAGTCAGGGTAGTAACCTAACCTATATGCTCAATTTGATTCTTGGAAAAAAATTCATGGACCGTCAAAATTTTCTCAAAACTCAAAAAACGTGTCCCAATACCTGATAAAATCCCTCCCATATAACTCCTAAATCACTCTAAATGGTTTTTGGTATAAATAAATTGATAAGGAAGGCCAAAAAAGTGACAAAAAGAGGCCAAAAATTCTATAAATAGAAGTTGGCAGCTCATTATTGTTTGCACTCTTTTCGTCGATGTGTGAGCAAAAAGTGAGTGCTTACATGCCTAGTTGGGCTCTGCTAGTCATGACAGCTGTGATGTAAAAAGGTTAGAAAGAAAACAACTAAACTATTAACAAGAATTAAACAAAAACTAAA
>ML824318.1:0-67764 GCA_009831015.1 Picea engelmannii | reverse complement strand
ATTTTCATTGATCCTTTAAATTATATTTCTCAGGTCTTTAAATGTGATCTATAATTAAATTATTACTTGGTTAACCATAATTGCTTTCTTTAATTAATTTTACTTTATGATCTTTAAACATTTATTTAATTAGGGTCGTTACATTACATCACCTATTTAGCTCGATAAAAGTTTTTTTTGATAGTTCAATGAATGTAATTGACACCTTGCTCCAATTTCCTATATAAAATCTCAAATTTTCAAAAGTTGCATCCAAGATCATTCTATATTTGTTAGACTATATCTCACCAAACTTTTCAAAAATACTAAATATAATACTATTTCTTGAATCTCATATTTTTCAAGGAATTTGATATTTTGATCTTCATCTTCCATAAATTTTTGAATTTCCTTAATAAAGCAAGCTAATCATATGTATTTGAAAAAAAAATTGAATTTCCTTAATAAAGAAAAATATTCATATATATTGGTCTCTTTCCAGAATAATATATTCTTATACAAAATTGAAATTTGTAACGTATTCTCATATAATACTAAACATTTAAAATACAAATATCTTTTAATATTTATGTTAGGTTGATAGGAAAATATCACATAACAAAAAAATGTGTTACTCATTTTCTTAGTAGATTTTTCAAAAATAATTATTTCTCTAATTTTTTGGTTTTAAGATATTCAAATTAGTGACATCATTAAGTTTTAAGATCTTCAAATTAGTGACATAATTTTCTTCTAGCTATATCATGTGCATGATTTCCTTTATTAGTTATAATTTATATGTCACCCAATTATTCATTAATTATAATTTATATGCCACCCAATTATTCATTGAACAATTTTTTATATACATAACCTTCTCCTCAGTTACAAAGGATACACTTCCTCTTATTTCTTATTTCTATTTGAAAGTCTCTCGGTTCCTTTTTATTGTATGCATTATTCATTGAATAATTTTTTATATACATAACCTTCTTCTCAGTTACAAAGGATACACTTCCTATTATTTCTTATTTCTATGATCCTATTTGAAAGTTTTGTAGTTCCTTTTATTGTATGCTAAAAGATATAGGTTTTATATTTACTATTTTATTTATTTATTTATATGTAGCATAAGGCATCATTGTTCCAATAATTCTAGGTGTAATTATCTCTTAAATTTTAGAACTTTTTCCTTTATAAAAAGATGAGACTACTTTATAAAGATCTGATTCATCATGTTGTTGTCTACAAGATCCTTTACTTCTGGTTTTATTTGGTCTTTATGTATTGAACTTGTTTACATTTCATCATTTATTTCTTTTTTCTTTATTCTCCTTCATTTCATTTTTCTTTTTATCTACATCCTATTGTTGTTGTTGAAATTTTATACTTTCCTCTTCTTTCTATGATTTTTCCAACAATTTCCACTTCTTGCTGAGCTTTTTCCTTCCTTTTTTTTTTCTACTTTAACTTTCTCTTCTTCTATTGCAAGCTCCTCCTATTCTTCTTCTTGTTTTTTTTTTCTATTTTGCAACTTCTAATCTTTTCTCAAGTTTATCTTGCTTTTATTCCAATGATAGGTATTTAAAATAATATCTTCATTGTCCTTTAGTATTTCTTCATCCCCATTCAATGAATAAATGTATTGGGAAATAAACTCATCATTCCATCTCTCATGGGGATAGGGACAAGACCAAGAGATGTAAATGGAATTTTTTTTACTAAACCATGAGGATCATGATTTGTATATTTTCTTTGTGGAAATAAGAATCCAAGAATTAATTTACCATCTTTATTAACATGTTCTAAATTCAAAATTGTACCCAATATATAAGTTGTAAGGGAAGACTAGTTTCTTCTTAACATTGAAAAGAGAATAATTGAATCCCTATAAAATTGTTCATTATGCTATTTCAGTTAAGATCAACCTTTTTTGGAACACTTGCATAGGTAATATATGAGGGATGACCTAACCCCATATATCTTGAAATAGGTATAATTTCTTGTAATTACAAGTTTTTAATGCATTTGAGTATGCCATTTTATTTTTCTATAATTGTAAGGGATTCTAAATTATTGCGAATAACGAGGATACAAATTTTAAATAAGAGCATAACTTATTTTTTAATTTGGATCCCATATATTTTTAGATTATTCATAAATAGGTATCATTGAACTACTCCATTTCCATCATATTTCTTTAAATGAGTTGTGAGAACCAACATTGTTTAAGAAATTTATGAGGATACATTTATGATATGAATGAGTTTGTAATTTCTCAATAATTTAATCCAAGTATAATGATAATGTCTCCCCAATGAAAAAAAAAAAAGTTCACTTGGATAACAGTTCAATATAACATATGTACCAATAATATTTGAAATGCACACAATCCTCCATTCCATATAGTGTGCACATGAAAGCCATTGAATATATATCTTGTTATTTAATATTTAACATTTTGTAGATACCATCACTCTTATGGAATAACATTTTATTTTAAATACACTATATTGAAATAAACCCTTCCATATTATTTTCATCATGAAAATTGATAACAAAATTTATACTTGAGTTTTGCTCAAATTCTTGATAGTTGTAGTACTTATCAATATCAATAGTATTAAATGAGGTAATAATTTCTTTTTATAACAAAATTTATACTTGAGTTTTGCTCAAATTCTTGATAGTTGTAGTACTTATCAATATCAATAGTATTAAATGAGGTAATAATTTCTTTTTATAATTATTGATGGCCATTTTCTATGTGTGGGTATGGTAAGAAAATATAATATAATTGATTACTTTAGAACAAAGAAGAACAGGTCTTCTCTAAGATTTCTGCATTCATTTCAAAATTATTTGTCTTTGTATTAGACAGATGACAAATTAAATATTTCCAAAAGTTCAAGTTTCAATTTATTTTTTGAGTTTACTAGGAGAATTCCTAGGTGTTCTAGGAATAATTATTTTGGGTGACATGGTTCCTATTAAAATTAAAAACAATTTTTAATATAACTTAGTTTTATTTAAAAAATAAAACTAAAACAATTTTAACATTTTTCTTTATTTTATATTTAAAAAAAAAATTCTTTAATTTACATTTAAAAAAAAATCAATTTACAAAATGAATTTTTTTTTAAAAAACCAACTTGGCTTGGATGAAAAAAAGGAATAACCTGTAACAGTCTACATCCAATAAAAATAACGTCCTGTAAGAAAAAAATGTGGTGTACAGGTCTTTACTATGGGAAATGGGTGATAATTTCTAAGTCAAAATGTGGTGTACAGGTCTCTTCTTTACGAAATTGGTGATAATTTTTGGAAATGAGGTATATTCAGGTTTAAAAAACATTTCTCTACATAATTTTTAGTACAATTAATTGTGATGTAAAGGTCTCTAATTTGGAAAATTGGTTATAATTTCTATGTCAAAATGTAGTGTAGAGGTTTCTGCTTTGGGAAATTGGTGATAATTTTTGGAAATGGAATGTATTTAAGTCTAGAAAACATATCTCTACACAAATTTTGGTACATTTAATGTTAATCATTTCAAAAATCCCACAAAATCTTCATAAATTTGGTCATATATGTGATTAACATCATACATTTTTTTTTAGATAGATTCAAAATTTACTTCAAGTGAGTTTCGTACTTTGCAATTGTGTTTAAAATATTTAATTTTAGAACAATAATGATTTAAACAATGAGCATTTTCAGATCAATTCAAAAAAAATATACCATATGACTTTCCCGACTTGGTAGCCAAATATAATAAAAATGTTTGATTCAATTTGGTCTTAAAAACATTGTTAGAAGGAATAATCAAATAGAAACATAACTTTGCACTCGCCATAAATCATAATCAAGTCGAAACATATCTAGTCACGAAAAATAGTAATTTTAACGCAGGTTATACTAAGATTGATTATCGACATTTTTCATCGGATGGAATGAAACATTAATTAGTAATTGTTTTCAGATGCCATTAAATGGTAAAAGAGGTTTGGATTAACTTGGAGTTTTTTTAATAAAAAAGTGTGAAAAAATATGAAAAAAAAATAAGATAGTGCTCGAACTCCATTATCAAGTAAAAACACTTTAAAAAAACTTGTAGTCCAATCATAAAAAAAAACTAAGAAATGATTTCAGGTAAGTTTATTTTGTTACAGGAAATAGGGAGAAAGTATAAGCTTGAAATCCATTTGAAATACTTGTAGGATAAAATTTTGAAAATGTTTCAAATGAAAATATCCAAAAAGTATTAGAAATCAAATTTATAACAATGCATTAAGTAAAATAGAAATGAAGTGCTTTGGGGTGGTGCGATTTTGTCGGGGTTATAAGGCAGTCCGATCCATTGTTATCCATTTCTCTAATCACAAAAAAAATAAAAATTAGAAATGGAACAAAAATTTCGTTATTAAGACAAAATTAAAGTAATACCCAAAATATTTCAATATTTTAGAGTGGGTCTAAGCATCAACAAATGTCAATTCATTATGAGAGCTTTGTAACCTCTACATGTTCCCTTAATTAATAAGTAAGCTTTATAATCTCTACATGTTCCCTTAATTAATCAATTAATACCAATTTCAAGCTCAAAACAAAATAATTTTTTATAAGTGAAAAATTATACATCCCTTTTATAAAGATAAATATTTTAATATATCCTATTCACATTATTGCAGTTTGTAATTTTCTTAGTCAAAAATGTAATCATAAAATGCATTCATCATCATAATATAAGACATAACCTGATTTCACCTTTCTTTCAATATTTTATAGTTTAATACTTTTAATTGGTATTCCAGTCATATGTTTTTTCCTCTTTTCCCATGATGACCCATACCATTGTTTTATTAAAGATGCATATTAAATTTTTGTTACTTTGAGCACTTATATAATTGTTTTTTTTACCTTGTTTTTTTAACAGATGCATATTGAATTTTTATTACTTTGTAGGTGGGTAATAGTTCGTTTCATATCTAAAAATAATCACTTTATTTATGTAGTGTAAACTCAAAAAGTTTTAATGATGAAAAAAATGAAGTATTATAAAAAACAATTATTATAGGAACACCAAACTTAGTATTCAATCAAATGATGTTCAATAAAATAAATGAGTAATGGTTTTTTACTTGAGTTAATTTTGCATATTCAACCAACCTAGTAAAGTAATCTATAATCTATAGCACTCAAGTATATTTGTGTTTCTTAGAAGATTTTGGATTGATTTATTGAATATCCATTTCTTGATAATTAAAAGCTCAAAAGTGGTGACAATGAGATATATGCTTTAATTTATTTTACAACACTTAAATACTTGAATAGTAGGTCATTTATTTCCAAACATAAGAATGTGAGTTGTTGAAAATACTTGGTCAATCTTGTCTCTTGTAGTTTCTCCAAGAAAATGTCTTCGTAAGGATCCCTTATCAAGATATTTTAAAATTTTCTCCACATCTTTTTTCTTCAAACATATTATTAAAATTCCATGGTAATTGCTTAGAAAAAATTATCTATTAATTCAATAATCTATAAATTTAAATTTAAATTTTATTCTTCTTTTAGAATCCAAATGATTAGAACAAGTCCCATGATGCAAATAATATTTTAGATCATCATACCATGAGTAGAAATCATTGGAGATAAAAGGAATTTGATAAGATAATATATCAAATTAATTTTCACACCTTACTTCATCTTTTCAAGTAAACAATCATTTGACTCTTTTAATAGTTTGCATAATCCTTACCCTTTTACAATTCTCTTAGATTTGAATTCTAAATACATTCATCCTTTTCAAGTAAAGAATCATTTGACTTTTTTACTAGTTTGCATAATCATTCCCCTTTTATAATTTTTTGAGATTTGAATTCTGAAAAAAAATATAAAAATAAGATATTAAATCACAATTAAACCAATCTAACATTTAAAAATATAAAATTTAAAGTATAAAATAATGATAAAAAATTTAAACTTATTTTTCATTCTTTTGAGTAAAAATAATTACCAAAAGTAATAAGATGCGAAATTATAAGAAAAGTAATCCTTATCAAAATCAGGATCATGTAAAACTAGTGCATTAATAATATGAACAAAGTTAGCCTTTTTGAAAAAAATTACATTTATTTCTTATTATATGTGGAAGCATTACTTGTAAAATGGTTTTTATGCTTTCAATATCAATTACAAATTCTTCAGAAATGATGTGTCCCATTATCTTACTTCTTTAATTAATCACAAAAATATTATTTCTTCTTTAATCACAAAAACACTCCTATTAAATTCAATGAAATTCTATATTTTTTAAGTATATTAAATATTTGAGTTAAATGTTGAAAATATATATATATATTTTTTAGTATATATAATTACTTCATCTAAATAAATTATAACACTTAGTCTAATCAAACCATGGGAATTTGTATCTATAGATATTTGGAATTTGTCTCTTACATTAATCAAACCAAAATGTTTCTTTCATATGAAAACATTCCCCATTTGATTCTAAAGGTGTTTTGATGTGTTTGTTTCACTATTAACATTTGATTATAAGCTACAAAATCATCTAATAATCATGATAACATTTCTCATAGTGAAACTAATTGTAAGATCTGATCCATATGAGGCACATGGTATTTATCCTTTTTAGAATATTTATTCAAGTTTCATAAATCAACAAATGATCTTATCTCTCCATTATTTTTCCTAACTTTTCTATCTAAGTTGAATACCTTACTTGAAAAATGGTTTTGGCATCCCACAATTTCATAAGTTAATTTGTTGTGGAATTTACTACTAGCTTTTGAGTATTTATATTCTTTTATGTGCATGTTTAATTGTATGTGTTCATGTTTTTTTTTAATGTTGTTAGATGCGTGGGTGGTTTTTCAATTATTCATGAATTTATATTTCAAGCAATATCAATTTAAATTGTTAGGCCAATTCACATACCTTTACAATTTAACAATTGTATGCCCAACACAAGCATACCCTGCAACATTAGAGTCACCTTTAGGAACACAGATCTTCTCTATCTTGTAGAGTGGCCCATTTTGAATATGTATGTGATCCTTATCACCACCTTCTTCTACATGAATTTTTCAATTTAATTGTTTAAGCACCTCTCTAAAGTCCTCATTCTCATTGTATGTATCATGGGTCAAAATATCCATATGCATAATATTTCCGACGTATTATTGGCTGTGGCTGGCCTTGAAAGCATGTCTTCCAACTTAATAGTGATGTCTTTTTTATAATTCATGACTAGATGAAATTGTTGCAAAAGCTCCATCCAATTGCAATGGTTGGTTTTTTGAACCTTACTCTTCACCTGAAATACTGTAATGGTTCGTGATCATTGTGAATAATGGTTTCCTTTCCCATTATATTGTGCTTCCACTTCTTAACGCCTTCTATCAATGCATAGATATCCTTATCTTATATAGGGTAGTTTAGGACTCCCCTGTAAAACATCTCCAAAAGATATCATATTGACATACCTCCTTGCATAAAAGATACTCACCACTATAAACTCTTACCACAACCTATTATTCCCAAAACAACTCTCTTGACTTTATTGAAATTAGTAGGAACTAGCTACTTCAAGATCTATACTCCTTGTGGGTAGGGATATAAACCAATAGGTCATCAAAATCCACTGTTACAAACTAATCTAAATAGGGATGCAATGCATCATTCACCAAATCCATAAATGTAATTGTTGCATTACATAAAAAGAAAGGTATCAACAACCATTCTCATATACCTTTCCTTTTCTTGAAGGTGGTCTTGGAGATGTGTTCATCTTTAACATGAACCTAGTTTTATCTTGATCCAACATACTGAAGTACTTGGTTTGTTGCAATTGATCTAGCAAATTGTCGATCGTGTGTAGAGGGTACCAATTCTTGAGTGTGACCCTATTCAAATCTTCTTAGTCCATACACATTCACGAAGTCCCATCCTTTTTGAGTACTATGATGATAAGTGACACTAAAGGTGAAGTACTTCATCAAATTACTACCTGATCTAGCACTAGTTATAGTTGTTTCTCTGGTTAATGTGCTTCTATAATATACTATCCATACAACCCAATAATAATAATAATAATAATGTAATTTTAAGGTCACAACCAAAAGATACACCAAATTGGTGTATGAGGCCCGCTAAATTTGAAGGACTTTAGGGTCCTAAAGCACTCCACTATATACCAACAACAAATCCTCCAACTATTGCTTCTTCTCTTTTGTACATGCTTGCAAGGATGCCTTTATTCTTAAATATTCCTCGGGCTCTCTTAAGGAAATAAATTCATACTTCCTACTACAACTGATCAAATTTTTTTTTTGCTTATCACTTACTAGAAACACAACTTTCCTTTGTGTGAACTTATGATTTCTGACTTCCCATGTTTGATGAGATGGTACTTATTTTCTTTTTTCATGAATGTTTCATCCCCTCTCTCTATATATATAGACTTCCAAACATTACACGAGGTACAAAATTAAACATCTTAAAAAAAAATATTAAAAATTCAAGAATCAAAATGATAAATTTAAAAAAAATTATTGTAGAAACTATTACATTTAATTGAAAAAAAATGTACAAATTAACTTTGACAAAATTAAATATTCTCAAATAAACAAGAAATAATTTCAAATTATAAAAATAGCCATAAAAAGTGAAAGAGAAAAAAATAAAGACTAAAAACCAAAATCATTATCAACTTATTCAATATGGAAAAAAATATAATACATCAGTAAAAGAGTGATTATAATTGTTATGATCATAATCAAATTTCATGTGAATATATTTTTACAACTTATAACATATAAGTATGATTTTTTCCACAATTTACAGTCAAATTGGATACTATAACAAGAATCTAAACAAACACAAAATTAATAAGAGAATTTAAAGAGAAATTAATTTTAAAATAGTGAGAAAAATCACTTGTAAGTGTAATAACTAGTAAATTATTTTAAAATTAAGGTTTTTTAATTATGTATGAAAAAAATACTTTATTTTAAAACAATTTATAAGCTATTACACCTCCAACTAATTCCACTCAATTTTTTTACCTTTAATAAGAAATTTTGAAAAAATTTAAAATTACAAATACAAAATTTGAAAAATACATGATGTTTTTCCTAATCAAACAACTTAAAATAAATTTAATAAATGACTTATTTATAATTATTTATTTAAACAGAGGGGTTATTTATAAGTCAGATGGTATTGGTTCTATTCTTTGTAGCACAATTATATTTGTGTATAACATGAAGTTAAACAACCTAAAACAAATCTATCACTAAGTTCGATTTTTTTTTAAATCTAAACATTAAAAAATAATATAATAATATTTTAGCAATAATGATCCTTAAAAAATAACAACATAGATATCAATTACAGTTCATAAATAATCAATTAATCAATATATTTTTTCTATCCATTGATTGAAGCAAGAAAATAATCTAATAATCCTATTATTACTTTAACCATGACTTTTTTTTTTTTTTTTTTTNTTTCATTATACGTAGATCAAATGAATAATATTCTTTTCAACCCTGGTACATGTATCCAAAGAGAAGATTTAAAGAGAGTTTTCCAATTTGTTGATGTGTTACGCAGATTGTCAGATATTATTTTTGCTGACAGGGTTCCCCTGCCTCAAGAGCTATTGTTCAAATACATAGTCTGGATGGGTCTCGACCCCGGGCACGGGTTTTAGAAGGAGACACTGGGGCGAGTGCCTGAGAGGATATTCCATCAATTTGGCCATATAACGATCCTCCTTTACCTCAACTGCCCCACCAGAACTCTGCATATCTAGGGGCATAGAATTTTGATTTGAAGTTGGAATCGTAGCATCAGCAGAACTCTGTATATCTAGGAGCATAGAATTTTGATTTGAAGTTGGAATCGTAGCATCTTGTAGAGTACTGCACTCAGGGAGAGGATCATGCATCAACGAGAAATTGGAAATACCACTATCTACTGCGGCGGGCGTAATACTTCTTGGTTGCCCATGCTGAATCTGCTCATTAATATTATGATGGAAAGGCTCATGAATCAACGAGAAACTGGAAATACCACTATCTATTGCAGCTGGCGTACTACTTGGTTGCCCATGCTGAATCTGCTCATTATTATTTTTCATTGTTTCTTGTTCATTTCTGTTGCCCATGAGTATTTTTGTTGGTAGTTGGTGTGCACCAGTAGCACTCGGAAATCAACGTTTTGAGTCAAAACTGGCGTACCTGCAGGGACTAATTTTAAGAGCTGGGTCATATTTCAATTTAAAAGGTTATTGTTGGTTTAACTTTTTTATTTTATTACGATAATAAGTTAAAATTTAATTCAAAATACTTTTTAGAAAACAATTATATTAAAAATAACTGTAAAACAAGTTGTGATTTGAAAGTGATTTTTTTTTTTTTTTTTTTTCTTCGTTCTGGTGTAGGGATCAATACTAAAGCATATAATTCTTCAATACAAAAATCTATTAGATAAATATTAAAACACTAGGAGTATTGGCTTCTTGAATATTTCAAATAAGCATCTAATGTATGATATAATCTACATTTCAATGAAACAATGTTGTGTCTAACCTAGTTAAGAAGAGTACAAACATTAGTAATAGTATAAAATACTTTCCAAAAATTCAAAAAGTTTATATGCACAAATCAATTTAGTAAGACTTTGCAATCTAAATATATAGTAAAATCCACCATTATGTGGTTTCATAAATGTATTTTAAAATATTTTATAATTGGAATCTCAACTAGAGATTCATGTCCTTTTATGAGATCCATTTAAGTTAATATTATTTGATATCATTAATAGTGTTTTGATTCATGAGGTTTTGATATCTACTTTTGAGGTTGGTGAACTATTCATTAAAAGTAATAGTTGTTAAAAAATATGAAATTATGTTGTGAATTTTTTTTCAATATCTTACTGTACATATCATTAATTAAGACAACATAAATTGGATTCATAATTTTCATGGAAGTTCTGTTCCAGTGGCGCAAATGCAGTATCTTCTTAAAATATTATTTGAAAAACTAGATACTAATATAATACATTATTGAAAAAAATAATTGTTAAGACCAATTGCTTAGGAAAACCTCTTTATTTTATTTCAAATATAAAATTCAAGACAAAAATCAATAACTATAAGTGTATCAGTGTACGCCTATCATTAAAATTAATAATCATAAATATACTAATATATCCTCATTATTAAATATATGTTTAATATTAAAATCCTTAGTCATAGGTGTACACATGTATATCAATGAAATTATAATGTTAAAATAAGAAAATAGGTGTACACAATTTATCAACTACTATGATAGATTGTATAAGTAATAGCCCTTCATTTATAATGATAGTAGCTTAGTTATTAATAAATAATTTAATTTCCTGGGTGGGTGGTTAAAGAGTCTTGAAAAGAAATGAAGAATTCAAATGAAGAGTCTTGAAAAGAAAAGAGATCATTAAATATGAAGTAGCACCCCAGTTGACATTACGGCGGAAACTTGTAATCAGAGGGGTTAAGGCTTTTGCAGCCTTAAACGCCACTTTCCTAACGTTGTCGGCAGATTCTGAAGGAGAGCTGCCTTCTACTATGCTTTTGATAGGAGAACCATAATGCGGAAAGTTCAAACGATCAGCAGATGTCTCTCCCCTCAGGTGAAAGACGGCTGTGTCGAATGCAATTGCAGCCATTTCTGCTGTGGGAAAAGTTTCTCTAGACTAATGAGAGGGGCTAAGGCTTTTGCAGCCTCCCACGCCACTTTCCTAACGTTGTCGTCAGATTTTGAAGGAGAGCTGCCTTCTACTATGCTTCTGATATGAGAACCACAATGTGGAAAGTTCAAACGATCAGCAGATGTCTCTCCCCTCAGGTGAAAGATGGCTGTGTCGAACGCAATTGCAGCCATTTCTGCTGTGGGAAAAGTTTCTCTAGACTAATGAGAGGGGCTAAGGCTTTTGCAGCCTCCCACGCCACTTTCCTAACGTTGTCGTCAGATTTTGAAGGAGAGCTGCCTTCTACTATGCTTCTGATATGAGAACCACAATGCGGAAAGTTCAAACGATCAGAAGATGTCTCTCCCCTCAGGTGAAAGACGGCTGTGTCGAACGCAATTGCAGCCATTTCTGCTGCAATTTAGTTTCGGAGGGCAGTGAGAACATGAATTTTGAGGGTTAAACTTTCTATACTGGGTTGAACCTGTCTGGAGGATTAAACCTTCAATGCGGAAGGTTACGTTCAACTTACAATGGACCAGCAGAGGGGAAAGCAGAGGGGAACTATTGGGTTTAGATGGGTAAATTTTTTTAGTAATGAAATGTTTTTTTAACTAATCTTTTAATATTAATAATTAAAAAATAATTAATTATATTTTATTAATAATTTAAAATGACTTGGTAAAAAATGATTCGATTATTTTTATAATTTATGTATGGTTAGTGTATAGATTTTAAGTTGTTCATAGTGATCTTTCATTAATGTCTATAGATGTTATAGTTATTTTTTCCTTTGTTAATGGAGAGATATTAATATAGATGTTTAGGTCTTTTAAGAAGAATATGTTAAAAAATTGGACAAACAAAATCGTTTTTTCTATGATTCTCTTTGTCCACTTTGTAGGGTTAAACTTTAGATGTTGAAGAGGTTAAGTTCAACTTATAACGGACGAGCAGAGGGGAACTATTGCGCTTAGATGGGTAAATTTTTCCGTAATAATGAGAAAGTTTCTAATAATATGAATTAACAAGTTCAATAAATGCTTATTTTCAAGGATATATGTTTAGGTTTAAAAAGTGGACAAACACAATCATTTTTTTTTTTAATTTTTTTAAAGTTTTATAGCATTTTAACTTATTTTAAGAAGACAAATATCATCAAAATTTCAAAACATAAGTAGATCAAAATATAACTTTATATTGTTAGAAAAAAATATATCTATCAAAAAGGTTAAATTTGTCCACTTTTTAAATGTGTTTCAAATTTTCTTTTTCTAAATTATTCAACAAATTTTAATTAAATTATTATTATTATTATTTATTATAGTAAATAAGTGTTAAAAGTGGGGAACTAAATTGTTGAAAAGGTCACTTTGCAATGTAAAATAGAAAAGTTGTTAAAACATTTCATTTAGAACAATGTTGAAAAATGTTAAAATAATTTTAAAGTTTACAATAAGGTAATATCCAAGCAACATAAAATTATAAGGTGGTTTGACTCATATAATCTCTAATTATAATTTTATTAACAATTTCATCATTTAAGAAGTCACGTGGGAAAGCTTGCATACCATTTGGGAGCAAGCTAGGGTTCGACAATCACAGACAGAACAGAGTGCATCATGGTTACCAAAGGGGGCAGTAATGGAACCCCCTCATACAAGCACGTAGTGGTGGATAGGGGGAAAGGCCCACGAGGCAGAGGTTTCAAGGAACCAATGACGAGCACCTCGGGTTCAGGACCAGAAAAAAATCAAGAAAGCAACTCAAAAAAAAGGGATCGCATGGGGGAAGAAGCCAGAGAAACCCAGAATGAAGCACAAGTACTAGAAAACCCCACTGGGGTAGAAAGGCGCAACCCATGTAAACCTAAAACAACACTGATACCCAAGGTGATACCGGAAGACCCACAAATGCAACTCTTCCTAGACTAGATGAAGACGCATGCACTAATTTGCAAGTTCATGGTTTTGTTGCCCACAGAAAGAATGTTGTGCAACTCGATAAAATATCATTGGAAGGCAAGCAGGAAAGTGGAACTCCACCTTGGTTCGAAAGGATTCTTCACAGAAGTATTCAAGAAATTGGAGGACAAGGATAAAGTATTTGAGGGGGGGCCATACTTCCATGTCTCAACAGGACTGTACATGTGGCCATGGAAGGAAAAATTCTCCCCAGAGAAAGAAACCTTGAAGAATGTACTCATCTCACTGTGACTTTACTCTCTGTCGCTAGACTACTCGCTACCCGCGACCTTCGAAGGAATCAGGAACAAACTTGGAAAATATGTGAAGACATTGGAAGCAACACTAAAAGGGAGATATACCTCCTATGCAAGGATCTGCATAGAGATGAAAGTTTTGGGGGCACTCCGAGAAGCTATAATCCTGGAATTTAGGGATGAGGAATGGATACAAAGCATCGTTTGCAACCAGATCCCATTTAGATGCAGAATATGCCATGAACATGGACACCTATTCATAAAATTCCCTCTCAATAAAAAACAAGAAGCAGAAAACACCAAAATACAGCATGATGAGGATGGGTTTATTAAGCAGAACCACAGAAATAGAGAAAACAAGAAACCAAGTAAAACCCCAATAGGAAGCAATCTGGAAGCCAAGACTAGAGCAGAAGTGCGTGACAAAACCTACAACGGGGAAGAAGGAGGAAAGGAAAAGGAAAAATCTAAAGAAGCTAAGGACCAAGCCACAAATGAGAACACAAACAATCCAAGCAATAAGATGGAGCAAGAGGGTAGTGCAACTCCTATGGATGGAGAAACCAGAGATGCCAACACACTTATGCAGGAGGCTGACGGAGACACAAAAATGACACCAAGTGAGGTAGGTATGGAATATCCTGACCTCAGAGATATTGTGGAAAGGGAAGGAATAGATCTCCCAAACATACTAGAGAAATGGAAAAGGAAGGGTGTAGACGATGTACCAATGGAGCAACTAGACCGTATCCAATACCTATTTCTCCTAAGGGAGGAAGGAAAATCCATAGGGCTCAAGCACATGCATGCGGATATAGGACACCTAGGAATCAAAGAAGGAGAGGGACAACCACATCTCTCACCCAAGAAGACAGGAAGGAAGAAAGGCGAGAAATCAAACAACGTAGCTCTATAGGAACTAGGAGTTATGTTGATAAATTCAGGTAAGATCAAGAAGCTCTTTCCCAAATCCCCCCCACATGTTTAAATGAAGATTATAACATTGAATATTAGAGGCCTAAACATCCAATGAAAACAAAGAATCCTTAAAAATGGACTGAGGAAGAAATAACCGAACCTCTGTTTCATCCAAGAAACAAAATGTAATGTAGATAGAATGGAAACAATCAACAAAAAAAAATGGAGAAATTACAAGACGTTGGCTCTCGAAGGACAGGAGATGGAAGGAAGTATTCTCACTCTGTGGAACCCACAAGTGATGAATATACTAGCAACCAAAGCCACCAGATACACACTTTCATTTAGCATGCAAATCATAGGTAACACGGAAGTGATTCTATGCACTAATGTGTATGGTCCCGAGATATTGCAAGAGAAGAGAAGAATGCTCCTAGACCTAGAAAAACTAAAATATCATTCAAGCAACCTCCACTGGATCCTCATCGAGGACACAAAAATCATCATGACACTTGCAGAGAAAAAAGGAGGCATGAGGAAACTGGATAGAGATGCGGAATAATTTTCAAATTTCATTAACACAATGGATATAGTGGACATCAAAACCAATAATGGTCAGTTCACATGGAACAACAAACGAATAAATCAACATCATATAGTGATGAGGCTAGACAAATTTTTGGTGTCAGAATCCATCATCCTATAGGGTTTTAATTTATACTGCAACATCCTTCCCTCGGGGGGTTCAGACCACTAGCTAGTCCATCTGGAAGCAAACTTCCAAACCACATGGAAAAACAGACCTTTCAAATTCAAGAAATTTTGGATTGAAAATGGTGGCGGGAGCCCTAACTTGAACAAGGTACAAGGATGTTCAAACTTTATAAGAAAATCAGGTACATCAAACATAAACTCAAGGAGTGGAACAAGGAAACCTTTGGAAACATAAACCAAGAAAAGAGAATTATTCAAGACAGAATGAGGAACCTCCAGGAAATATGCATAGACATGGGCTATATAGAGGATCGAAAAAAGGAAGAGATCCAACTGACCCAGAAATGTGAAGAAAGATGCCAGGAGGAAGAGACTCAATGGTGCCAAAAGTCAAGAATTAGATGGCTAAAGGAAGGAGAGAAGAATACAAGGTTTTTTCATAGAACCACCATTTCTAGAAGAAACCACAACAAAATCCTAAAAATCTAGGATCAGGATAGGAACGAGAGAGAGTCCCACAAGGAGATCGAAAATATACTGGTAAACCACTTCCATGGGATAGCCCAGGAACCCAACTAGGATCAAACAGAGGACATACAAAGGATAACTCAACACATCCCTAGGCTAGTTACTGAGGAACAAAATATGAACCTAAACAAACCCATCACTAAGGAGGAAATTGACCAAGTGGTCCAGGAGATGCCCAATGGAAAGGCCCTAGGTCCAGATGGTTTCAAAGTGGAATTCTTCAAATCTTGCTAGGACAAGCATGACGTCTATGCGGTGGTGGAAGACTCCAAATGCTCAACCTCCATTTTGAAAGCGCTAAATGCCACAATGATTACTCTAATCCCCAAAGAAAATGAAGCCAAGACCCCACACTACTATAGACCCATAGAATTATCCAAATACATATCCAAATACATAGCCAACAGACTGAAACATTTCCTACTCTCACTGATTTCCCAGGAACAAGAAATTTTTGTAGAAGGGAGACAAATTTTGGACAACATCATCCATGCCCATGAACTGATACACACGCTAAAAACCCAGAGGAGAGGGGGGATGATAATACAAGTTGACCAAGCAAAGGCTTATGAAAAAATTAATTGGCACTATATGGTCAAGACTCTGGAAACTTTTGGCTTTGCTCAACACTGGATCAACTGGATTTTAATCCCAGTTTCAACGACAAGTTACTCATTTTTAATCAATGGAGCCCCAGCAGGACCCTTATGGCCTTCAAGAGGCATAAGACAAGGAGACCCGTTATCACCTTTCATGTTCATTCTGATGATGGAAGGACTCAGTAGAAGCATAAAAAACACAACTGCAAGAAGAGAAATAACATGCATTAAACCTTTCAAAAACTTCCCTACCTCCATGCACCAACAATTCATTGATGACACCTTCCTCCATGGCACACCCACATTCAAGGAAGTGAAATAATATAAAATAATATTAGAAGAGTTTGGGGAATCCTCGGAAGTGGAGATCAATGAATCCAAATCCATGATATATTTCTTCAATACCAACACAACAAGTCAAAGGAACCTGGCAAATATTTTGGGGTTTGAATGCAATACTCTCCTAACAAAATACTTGGGAATTCCCCTGATGGAGAGAGAATGAAAAATGACAACATGGGAAAGAGTGATCAACAAGCTACAAAAGAGGGGGGGAAAATGGACTTACAGATCCCCCAACCTTGCAGGGAGACTTTTCCTAACCGAAGTGGTTATGCAAGCAAATCAAACCTATATGATGTCAGTGTTTCCCTCTCCCAAAGGAATACTCCAAAAAATAAGATTCGTCCAAAGGGACCTCCTATGGTGAGGATCGAAAAGAAAGAAAAAATGGGCCCTTGTAGCCTGGGAGAAGGTTTGCAAACCAAAATGAAAAAGAGGCCTGGGGTTAGAAGACCCACAAGTAACCAATGAAGCCTACGGGGAAAAAATATTATGGAGATAGGTCAAAGAAAATTCAACATCGTGGGAAACCCTATGGAAGGTGAAGTATGCCCCGAACATCAACGAACAGGGTCAAATTTTCTTTATGAGCACAAGAGAAGCATCAACCATCTAGAATATGGCCCGACGCAACAAAACCTGGATCCAGAAACATAGCTTCTAGGAAGTGAGGAATGTTAAAACAACCATATTCTAGGAGGAGGCATGGCAACAAGAACCCAGAATGGAAAATTTGGATAGGGAGGAACTCCAATAGGAGATGATCACACAAGGTAAAATCAAAATCCATCACTACTAGAAACAAGAAAATGACCGCGACATATGGAGGATCTGGGACAAACTCAATCCACAAAACAAAGATTGGATCGCAATAATAACGAAAGAGGTGGAGGAGGAATTGGGGAAAAGGAAAATTGTAGTCTCATAAGAATAGGACCAACTAAGATGGGGTAAGAAAAATGAAGTGGAATTCAACTTGAAAGAAACCCAGAACTACATCATGGATGAGGACCAATAAGACCTGACACAATAGTGGGGAAAGATTTTGGGTAGCCCCCAGTGGCCAAAAATCGAAATGTTCAAATGTCTAGTACTTCACAACCAAATTCTAACTTTAGAAAACCTAAGGAAAAGAGGTTTCATAGGCCCATCATGATGCCACCTCTATCAAGCTAAAGAAGAAACAACGAATCACCTCCTTGACAAATGTAGTTACACATCAGAGATATGGGACTGGGCGATAAGCATCTTCTACCAGTCCAATAGGACCCAAGGTAACATCAACGCAACCATCAATAACTATAATGAGAGTTACAACGAAAATGAAATGGTAAACCTCTTTTGGAACCTCATGCCAGGGATGATCATATGGGAAATATGCTAATAAAGGAACCGACGCATCTTCAGGAATGAAATCCTTCTGGAAGGGAAACTCGAGGAAGCAATAATCTCACAAATCTGAGAAATGGTGTAGATCCACAACTACCAAACAAAAAGAGCGCAACTCACAGGCCATGACTCTCGAATACTGGAAATTTTTCACCTAAAAGATGGGCACAACAGCAGATAGGTAGGGCGGCCACCGCAACTTCAATTAGGAGAGCGCAACTTGACAACTCCTTTGGCAGGGTTCCTCAAGTTAAATTTTTACAGGGCAGAAAAAGGAAAACTAGGCATGATAGGAATCGAAGGGGTGATCAGAGATAGTGGGGGTAACATAATCTAGTTGTACATTGGGGGCTTCGGAAAGTCAACCAACAACGCAACAGAATTTGGAGCCCTAGAGCTCAGTCTCGAAATTCTAAGTTGATAAAGGATGACGAACACTATCATGGAAGGTGACTCCACCTTGGTCATTAACATGATGAAGAGACTCCAAAAAAACACCCTAGTGGGAAAGGTTCAGAAAAAATGGTGCTTGGCACACTCCCTACAAAAAATCCAGGAGCATATGCAAATTATTAACACCGTGGAGTTGTGAAGGGTATGCAGGTCAACAAATGGCCTGGCGGACAGAATTTCCAACGAGGGGGTTAGCTAGGAAGGACTAGAACTAGATACTAGTTGTATTAAAATCCCGCAAGGAGAATTTAGAATGGACTTCACCCAACTAGCGACAAAAGATCAGGACAACAGCTTAAGCAAGTAAGGTCACATCAAGGAGGGCAGCGAAAAGCCTAGCGAAAGGCTCGAAGGACCCAGGAAGGATATGACTTCCCAACACTCGAATACAAATCACAATGTTAGATAAAATTATACAAAAGGTGAGGGGACAAAAACAAGGTTTTGTGAACATTAAGATTTGCGAGGAAATCATGTGGGAAAGTATCGATGACAAACAATAGGTAGCTAATGATGTAAGGCAAGAGGGATTAACATAGACCAATACTGATACACCATGCCAAGGACCAGGTATGGAGAGTTTTCAAGTAGGATATCAAGAAAGCAAGGGAAACATCTAGTACAGGAATAGTGGTCGAGTCATCATGATCATACATATCATGACGGGGAAAAAGGACAGGAAGTTTCACCTCTACTGGCAGACCATGATTGGAAGGACAAGCCTGCAATAGGGAAATTTCAATAAGAGAATAAACAACAAGAAGAGAGACAAAAAAAAGATTGTAATTGTAGAGGCTACCAAATGACACAAGAGCAGGGAAAGGAGTAACCCCCAGGTAGACAGGAACAGGCTGAGAATGAAACAAAGGAGAAACCATAGGCCAAACAGGATGGTGTGAATGAAGCAAACGGACAACAAAAGAAACCCCTAGGGGAAGGGAACTCTAAAAAATCCTCAACAAGTTTCAAGGATGGAGTAGGAGGCAAAATACGTGGAGGGAACCTTTCATACTCTAGTTGCACTGAAAGGAAAGGCAATCGTTACCCAGCTGGAGAAGGAAATCAATGAAAAGCACAAGGGAAAAAAATGTGATGCTATGTCTTAGGAAGCAGACTGGTTAACTGACCCAAGAGCCACGTAGCCCACGGAAACCCTCTACCACAAAATGGTGGAGATGGCATGGAAAACAAAGATGTTGATTAGAAAAGTGAGCTTGGAGATGGAGGATGCCAAATGGGAGAACAACAAGGAACACACGAAAATGTTGAACAAAATCTTGAGGCACCTCAGTAGTCTGGAAACCATTACCAAACTGCTAACTGATGTTGAGACGGACCAGAAAGGCAATTTGGAGTGGTTTTCGGATCAATTACACCTCTACCTGTGCTACGTCCATCACATAGACATCATGCTAGTCGATGGGAAAGGAATGATAACACATATCATAAAGACTTGCACGGTCCCCCAAAAGGAGGAGAACAAGGGCTAAGCGGATGAAGGAAATAAACATATCATCATCCTAAAATAGTGTTTGGTTAGTCTATTGTCAAGTCAGTCGGGTTAGTCTTGTGTTAATATCATCTTTTGTTACTGTTATTTTGTTTATCCTTTTCATGTATGTTGTGCTTATACTATGAAAAATGGGATATGGTAGGACATGGTTGGTTTCCCATGGTGGAAGTCCAGTCCTACCCGTTGCCTATTTCAAAAAACACAACTTGGTAACCTCTGGCCTCGTTTCCTTTCTCGCAGACTAGGGAGTTCCCCTTTTTTCTATCATAACACCCCTTTAGTAATACACATTCTTAAACTCGCTTAAAAAAAAAAAACAATTTCATAATTTAATGAGTACACTAGTATTTTGTTTAACCTAAATTTAGAAAGTGGTTTATTTATATAATCTCCAAGTATAATTTTACTAAGAGTATCATAATTTAATGATTACACTCATATCTTGTTTTATTATGTGATAAAGGATCAGAGTTTAAAGAGTTCTCGAAATAGGTTTAGGAATAGGTTTATCTTTGTTAGAAACCCAATCCATTAGGGATATGATATTTTATATTATTCAATTGAGAAGGAATATGAAAAGTCACAAGTGAATAGGAAGTGAACATGAACTCTCATGAGGAGGACCTCCTCAAAAATGAATCCGAAAAAGATAGATCATGTATTTATATGCATATCATATTAATAAAAGATATATCACACTGATGTAATTTAATAATGGTATTAGAGTTCATATAATGAATTAATTATCTCCAATTTGGCTTATGCATGACTACATCTATGACTAGCCATTTTGAGCTGAGATTTCATCATTTTTTTCGTGCTTTAGAATTTAACATTTGGGGGAATGCCCTATATGTTGCTTATATCCCTGAGGTTATCCATAACATTGGCATGTCTATGATTTTTTCAGTTCTACGGGGTTTTTTCATCATGGCACCTGTTTCCATCCTCTGTACCACTTTGAAGGAAATGTGTCCATTTTCCAAAGAAGTGAGGTGTGAAGGTGAAATAGTGGGTTGAGTAGGGTTCACCCGATAGCATTGGAGAAGAAATTATTTCCACTATGACTTTGATAAGGTTAGGCATCTATCCTTGCGATACTTCGATGGCCCATTTTTTCTACCAATACTCAAGCAATGCCAATACACTGACCAAGCACAAGAAGTTGAAGGTCTTCATGACGTCTAGATGAGTGTTATTTGTTCTTTGTTTATTCTAATGTATGATACTTTGCAAATCCTTGTCTGATTTTTTTCATTCATGTTTATGATTGGCACACATATATGAAAGGGAACATGCTTTTAGGATTCAACAAATGAATTTTCTACAATGTAACATTTTTTTTAATAGAATGGATTGCTTCTACTCTATTATGTAATTTTTCTGTCTATTCTCTAATTTTCTGAATTGGACAATGTTTGATCATGTCAAATTGTCAACATTCCATGCATTTATCTTTTATTCATCTTTAGATAATTTTTTAAATTCATATGGTTATTTTTAAATAATTCCATATTCTTTCCAACAAAGGTTTATTCTGGGATAATCAATAAGATCATAGAAATGTTCTTGCAATAATTTTTTCAAGATTTTTGTGTCCATTACCCATGCGGCGAGGAGGCCTCCACATTCAACCTTTTATTTCCTAGCAGTTTATTTCTTTGTACCAAGGCCTTGAGATCATTCTCTCATCTATATGTTTCACTCTCTTCTACTCTCTATATTTCCCAAATACACATGAGGATGGAAATTCTTCATTGCATATCCAATAACTCATGACTCTGGAAGCTTCTTTTTCCAATGTTCATCCTTTGCTATAGTATTATCCCTTAGATTCCTAAATTAGTGTAGAAATATCCCAAAGTAAATCATATCAACTGGAGTGAGAATGGAGGGTTAATTTGAAAGGAAAACCCGAGTAGTTTTTAAATATTTTTTGGGATTACGCCTCGTGGTTTCCACCACACATCTCAAGACATGCAGTACTCTTCCAGCTGTTTCACCCTATATCTAGTTGAAGTGATATCAAGGTGGGAAATTCATTAAAAATAAAATATAACTCTCCTTGGGGCCCCCAACGAAATCTCTATATTTCCTAACATTATCATCCACCATCATGTCCTGGTTCAAGAATATTAACCCAATTCCCTTTCGATGTTCATGTAGATTTCACTATGTTGGAACATCAAGAATTAATGGTTCATCAATCATATCCTATGTTAAGTCAGTTGAGAGGTCAATCAACATCTCTATATAGTTAGTTGTGTGATCCACCATAATACTGTATTAGTTGGTCGAGCAATTGATGTGCTTGTCATTCAGATAGTCGGGTGATGGATCGACTAGCCCAACAATCAACTATGAGCTAGACGTGTAGGAGATAGGTTCAAGAACCCTTTTTGAGCTTACTCAACATCATTGATAGGATAAAATCAATTCTAACAACAGATGTTTATACATGGCCAAGATCTTTTGAAATTTATTGAAGTTCGTTAGATCTTGAGGCTATAAATAGCATATCCCTTAGGTCATTATCAAGAAATAGATCATGGATATTATACCAAAAAGCATGCGATTCTATATGTGCAACATGCAGTGTGATGTTCTGGTCATAGTGTTCTTTGTTTAAGTGTTGTAATGGTGCATTTAGACACCACCCTCTATCTTCAAATTTTCTTCCTCTTAGATTATATGCAGTACTATGTTTTATGTTTCATATTATGGTCCACCTTATTCCCAAACATGGTATCAAAGTCAATGGTTTAAAACCTTGACCTGTTATCTGCAAACCTTGTTGAGTCAGATCTGATGTGTGATTGACTCTGGGTTGGTGTTTTGTTGATTTGAACTCATTGAAATAGACTAGTGTCTTTCTAGATATTGAATATCGATCTTGTTATTTTGTAGTATGGGCACTAGATATGCAAAACCTATCAAAGATAAAAGGACTGTAGAAATATATGAAGGTTTTGATTCCAAATCTAATAAACTATCATGAAAATTGTGATGTTTATAGGAGGAATGATGAGTCTATAGGATTCATTATGATCTGCATCTCCTGGGAGATTTGATTTAACCTTATTTGAATCAACCACCCTCATCATTTCTAGAAGAATTTGAAGTCATTTTTGAACTTAGTCATTGAAAGCCACGTCATGCAGTTGGAGAGAGTTAATCTCTCTCAATCCTTATTCTTTTGACATAATGGAGGACTATTTGGTGTGTGTCAAACAACTCCAATTGAAATTAGGTGAATGTGGAAAGAAATATTAGAAGAAGGATCAACAACTCATTGAGTAGGTCATGATAAACCCAAGAACACCATTCAACATCTTTGTGTCGACTTTCAGCACCAATTAGAAATCAAACAAGGAATATGGTAAGGATTAAACCTTTGAATATTTGTATGGCCTTTTGATTATTGATCAACACACACTTATTGAAGAATCCAATCTTGGTGGTAAACACAAGGCCCCATTTCTTAAGGGAAAGGGTAAGATGGATCCCATAGATAGAGTATGATTTGATGCCTCTACACAAAAACTTGTGTTCTATGAATGGAAATATCAAATATAGATAGATTCCCCCCAGTGAAGTCAAAAGAAGAAGGCATGTCAGTATTATGTAAATACTATACATGTGGACAAAGTATACTATAAGAAGTAAAATTCTTTAGAAGAGAAGGTGAATTCCTTGAAGTTGACGTGTCCATTGTATGTTGACCTATTGATAATTTCATCTTCTAAGTCAAGACCTCTTAGGTCATTCTGTCTGATTCTATGCAGAATGATGGGCAGTAAAATCTGGGTGCACTCAACACATGACTAAGGATGCCTACTTATTAACATGGTTGGATGAAGATGAGGAGAAGAAAATATGTGTTCTTGATGATTTTTGTCTGGATTTTTTTGGTCAAGGTGATGTTTCTTCTCGATATAGGAATATTCTTAACGTATTTCATGTGCCAAACCTAAGCGCCAATTTCTTGTGTGTTTCTTAGTTAAAAAGGGCATGAAATATTATGAAATTTTGGTGAGAATGGTTCTATTTTCCATATTTGGAGAAATTCAAGTCGATTATCAGCAGTGGAATTCTCTATTAGAGGGAAAAAGTGTACAAGTTTCATGACACAACTTGACCTAAAACTGAACTGACTGTACTTTTTTCTCACACTGATGAGCGAAGTTGAATTTAGCATGAGAGACTCAGACATCTAAATTTTCAAAGCCTACAAGCACTTGAAACTCAAAACATGGTTGGTATTTTTTCGAAGGTGTGTCCCCTTGAAGGATTTTGTAAGGGTGTTATACTTGGGAAGCGTCATCAAGCACCATTCGACTCTAAAAAATAATGACTAATGAAAAACCTACTAAAATTGTTTCATATTGATTTCTGTTACATCAATATACCTTCAATGGCTTGTGCAAAGTGTATTCTAAATTTCATTGATGATTTATCTCGCTTTACATGGGTTTACTTTCTCAAGATTAAGAACCTTGTATTTTCAAATTTCAAGGAGTTTGGAGACTTTACTGAAAAGTAATGTGGTCGAGCAATCAAATTTATGAGATGAGACAATGGTGGTGAGTATGTCAATCGACCCTTTGAAGAATATCTACTTTGATCTATTATTGAATGGAGGTAGTTGATTCCTCACACACCTTAGTCAAATGGTATTGCAGAATACAAACATAAGATGTCACTCGAAATGCCTAGATATATTTTGTAGGATAAAGATCATCCTCCTCGCTTCAAATATGAAGCTATGTATTGTGCAAACTATCTTCTCAATCACATATTGACTCGATTTTTTTCTTCCATGACTCCATTCAAACTATGGTATGGGAATAATCCTTCAGTCATCCACCTCTTTGTGTTTGGATGTGTTTCCTCAGATGAAATTCTGATGATTGCATAAATATGCTACTCTGAAGATTCGAAATCCTATCGATTGTTTGATCCTAACAAATGGAAAATCATTATCAGTTGAAATGTATAGTTTGATTATAAGTATTTTGGAATTAATTTTTTGAATGACTCCTATGAATTGCTACAATATGATCCATTTGATGTTATCTCTGACACTGGTTCTCTTATTCCATACTTCAGTCCATCGACTCGATAGTCGAACATTGCTTTTGTTTCAGCTAGATCCTTGACCTTCGAGTCGACTAGTCTATCCTCCTCTATTTTGACTGGTCCCTCGACTGAATAACCTATGAATTTTGATCGACCTATTAATGTGAATCATATTTCACATGTTTCTTTTCTACCAAATGGGATTCCAAGAAAATTGAATATACTAGAGATGATGTTGGAGATGTGTCCTCTTGACGAAAAACTTGAAATCAAAACCAACATACCAACATTTCCTTGATGACTTGTATGCCTAAAAACTATGATCATTTTTCCTACTTAGATGCTAAAGGATGACCTGAATTTGAGAAATTTGTGAAAAAATAAATTTATTCTTTTTCGTAGAGTCATACTTTGGACATGGTTCCACAACTACAAAGAAATAATATTGTGAAATATCGATCAGTCTACAAGACCAAATTTACTTCTAAAGATGTTTTTTAGATACATAAATAATTCCTCGTTTCAAAGGAATATTCTCAACAAGAAGGAATTGAATCCACTAAAACATTTTCTCCCATTGTAAATATGAACTATGTTTGATTGATTATTTTCCTTGCTACTCGTTTTGGATGGAAGATTCATCAGATGGATGTGAAGAGTGCATTTCTTTATGGAGGCCCGTGTAAAGAATTTTTCATGGAAAACCCACTTGGTTTTGTGACAAATTCAAATTTGGTTTGTTTACTAAAGGAGTTGCTTTATGGTTTGAAGCAGGATCCACGAGCTTGGTATGCTCATATCGATAGTTTATTTCTTCGACTTGATTTCAAACATTGTGAATCTGATCAAAACTTGTATGTATTCCACACCATTGGAGACACCATGATTTTTGTTGTATATGTAGATGAATTACTCATTACTGGAAATAATAGTGACATCATACTCATTTTCAAGAAACAACTTGTTGACTCCTTTGATTTATAGGCTCTAACTTGAATGAAGGTCCAACTAAGAAACAACTAAGGAACAACATTTTGGATCTTCCTTCATGTTGGAGAATCTAAATCAAGGGTTTGTAGCCTCCTTCTCGTTGGATCCATAGAATATTGGAAGTTGTAGCTTCCTTTGAATGTAATCTTCTATTATATAAGAAAAAAATTAACTGGATTTCCACATATATCTATTGTTCATTGTCCATTTCTTCTACTACTCTTTATCATTTATTGAGTACATTGTTTGATTGAAAATAAAATTTCAAAAGGTGCTAAATTTTACCTGATACTCATTCACCCCCCCTTCTCAATATCAACAGTTGGAATCATAGTAGGTTAAATCCAGAACAATTTAATCACTGGAAAGAACATCATGGGAAAAACTGAAAGGCCACCTTTCAAATGGGATTCCACCATTTGATGGAGACAATTATGCATACTCAAGAAATAGAATGAAAACTTACTTGAAATATTTCAGAGTGGATATATGGATCTCAGTTCTCAATTTCTATAAAGTTCCAAAAACCGCACCAACCAATACAGATCACAATAAATTGATCATTTGTAATTCAAAGAAAAGACATGTTATCTTGAATGGATTGACACCAATAGTTTCTAGCAAAGTAATGGCTTACAACACAACTAATGAGGTTTGGGATAAACTTAAAATCAGTTATGAACGCAATCCAAAATTCAATTAGGTCAAGATTCAACGATAGAGAGAACAATTCAAAAATATGAAAATGGATGAAGAGGAAGATATTGCAAGCTAATTACTCAGAGTAGATGAATTTTTGAATACCATCATAGGACTAGGAGAAGAAGTCGATGAATATTTGGTTTTACAAAAAGTGTTCATATGAATTCATTTGAGATATGATTTCAAGGTTGCAGCCATTGAAGAAAATAAGGATTTGACCAAAATGGAAATGGATGAATTACATGGGTCGCTCACAACATATGAAATGATAACATGTATAGAAAATGAACAACAAAATATAGAAGAATCCTTTAAAGCGATGAAGAAAACAAGGAACAAGAACACAAGGTAGAAGAAATAATGGTAGATGATTCAAATGAAGAAGAAGAACATTTTGTAAGAAAGCTCAAGAGGGGAACTTGATAATACAATTGTAATTTACCATTTTAATGATTTAATTGTTGTAGAGTAGGACACTATGCTAAGAAATTTCCTTTTGAAGAAAAGAAAATATTCCACAAGAAAAGGATCCTATGTTCTAAGGAGGACGACAGTTCTTCATATGAAAGTGATGAAGAAGATATGGATGTAAGATAATTTCTCTTCATAACCCAAGAAACTCATAATGACGACCACAAAAATTATGAAATCAAAGAAATAAATTTTGAAGAAGTGTCTGATGAAGAAACAATATTTGATTCTTTCTCAGGAGGAAAATACATCACATAAAGTGAACAAGAAGATGATGACAATCTTAAAAACTTTTAGCATGTCAAAGAAGAAAATTCCAAGCTCATAAACAAAAATAGAGAGCTAAGAAACGAATTGGTAAATTGTGAAGAAGAGAATCATGAGATTGCAAAAATAATTGACAACTTAAATGAGAAATTAGAATATTATGAGAAATTGAAATTAGATTTGGATCTTACAAGAAAGGAGCTAATGTTGACAATTGAAAAGTTGGAAAAAATTGGAAGAAGTACTAAAAAGCTAGATGAAATTCTTATCAATCATAAATTGTTAGCTTTTCCTTATTTAGAGACAATTAGTGTTAATATTTTTATTTTAATTCATTATCATTAACATATATATATCATGTACTGAGCAGTAACAACATAAACAATAGGAAAAAGAACACAACAAATTTATCTTGGTAAAACCCCAAATGGGGAAAAAAACCAACAACCTTTCTTAGATAGATTTAATTCACAATAAAATTACAAATAGATAAACATATCACAAGTGCTATCTCAACTCAAAATACCACCCCAACTGCAGAAACAACAAAATACAAATGTACCACACCTCCTTGAGGAGTAGTTCACAAGAGAGAGATACCAAAAGACTAAACATGAATAAATCGAGTCACTCAAATAGCTGCATATCCCTCTCTAAAATTGTTCCTTGCTTTTTGTATTTGGGAGAGTGTGAGTGAGTGATAAAATGAGCTAAGGCTCCTCCTATTTATAGTCTTCATGTCCTTCTAGTTGGGCCGATTTATCTTTTGGGAAGGTGTCTTTTCATTATACTTTATTCTTCTCGACCGAATTCTATTCTAGGGTATTTCAACATGAGTCCAATGGACCTCTTTCTTCCAGAATCTTTTTAGCATCTAAGAAATATCATCTTAGAGGGAAAAATTGTTTCTCATCTACAAAAACATCAACACTCCCTCTTAGCTAGGAACGGATATTTTATGATGCCTTCATATGGTAGTCCACTGAATACTCTGCAATATTATAGAAAGAATATGACTGCTACAATGCCTTTGGTAGCTCGAATCATCAAGAACAATCTATATGATGAAATGGTAGCACACAAATATACGTCCAAAGGATCTGGTAATCTCCATGACAATCAACTAGTAACACATGACTACTACAATGTCATCCAATAGATCACAACTAATGCCAAGTAGTACGAAACTACTGTCCAGTGACACACAGTCACTGCCAGTAGAACATATCCACTAAAGTAGAAAACAACTACTATCTGGAGTCACATATACTCCACCAATGGAACACATCCACCAAAGTAGAATAAAACTACTTTCCGTAGTCACACAACCTCCGCCAGTGGAACACATCCATCCTAGTAGCACACAACTACTATCTAGATTCACACAACCTCTTCCAGTGGAACACATCCACCGTAGTAGCACACATCCACCGTAGTAGCACACAACTACTGTTCATAGACACATAATCTCTTCTAGTGGTACACAATCACCGAAGTAGCACACAACTACTATATGGAGTCCCACAACCTCCACCATAGTCTTATGAATATGTGTGTGATGTTTCTTCTCTCAGCAGGTCCGAAAATGCATTACCCCCTTATTCACCTCACGTGATTTATCCAGGGAACCCTTGGACAGAGGGGTTAGTTGACATGAGAAAAAATAACACACCTCCCTCTCAATTAGGATGAACATTCGACAACACTCCAAGCTTTTCCTTGAAGTACTCATACTTCACCCTTGACAAGGGCTTGGTGAGAATGCCCGCTATCTTCTCATTAATGGACATGTATTGGAGCTCCATAACTACTCTATACACCATGTATCAGATGTAATGATATTTTATCTCTATATACTTTGACCTGTCATGGAATATAGGGTTCTAGATAAGTTTCATGCAACTTTTATTGTCACAATGTATCAAGGTTGGCTCCAATTCTAGATCAAATATCCCAACTAGCATGTTCTGGAGCCACATTGCTTCATGTCTTTCCACACTTGTTGAGATATACTCTACTTCTGATGTACTGAGTGCCACTGATGTTTGTCTCCTTATCAACCATGAGATCATTCTTGATCCCAAACTAAAACAACATCCAGAAGTACTCTTATGATCCAATGCACTCCCTTCCCAATCAAAATATGTGTATCCCTGCAACTTCACATATTCACCCGAGAAATATCTTAATCCATATCCAAGTGAAGGATTAAGCTACCTCAAAATATTCTTTGTTTCCATCCAATCTACCTCTCTATGTTCAACCATGTGTTGACTGAAGGTATTCAATACAAATCATATGCCTGGCATTTGTTTAACTACGTACATTGAGGATCGAATAAAATGTTTGTCATCGCGGGATCCACCAAATCTGAAGGTTTTTCACTCAAGAGATTCATATTTATCGGCATCGGTGTGGTCATGTACTTGTATTCCATCATCCTGAATTTATTCAGGGTCTCAACAATATATTTTCCTTGGCTAATGAAAATATCATATTATCTTTGCGACACTTGTAATACCAAGAAGTAATTCATCAACGCTAGATTCTTCATCTTGAACTCTGAAGCAACCTCCCTCTTACACACATCAATGAGATTCTTGTCTCCCGTCAAAAATAGGTCATCTATATATAGTACCAAGATAAATGGGAATCCATCACCAACCTTATAGTAAAGGTTAGGATCTGCCTCACTCTTGGTAAATCACAAGCTCATCAAATATCCATCTATCTTATCATACCATGACCTGGGTGCTTTCTTCAATCTGTACAAGGAATTCTTCAGTCTGCGCACATGGGACTCCTTCCCATGGATCACAAAGCCTTGTGGCTATTTTATGTACACTTGTTCCTCTATTACCCTAATCAAGAAAGCAATATTGATGTCCATCTAGTGTAATTTTCATCCCATTGCAGAAGCAATAGAAATAATCGATGTAATGGAAGCATATTTTTCTATAGGAGAAAAGGTTTCATCATAGCCTTCTCCCTCTTCTTGGGAGAACCCTATAGACACAAAACTTTCCTTCTACTTCTGTATGATGTCGTCTGCAACATGCTTGATCTTGTAGATCTATGTGGAAGTCACAACTAACTTCTCTTATAGTATTGGAATGAACTCCCATATATCATTCTTCATGATGGACTGATACTCCTCCATCATGGTATCCTTCCATTCTAGCTTCTCATCAGCTTCTTCAAAATCAAATTTTTTTGACTCAATGATGTTTCTCATTAGTGCCACATAGTTGGAAAACATATGTGGTCTCTTGCTCTCTCTAATGGAGCCTTTGGGAGATGCATGTCCTTTAGCTTCCTATAAGGCGTTCTGAATCCAAGATGTTATCTTCCTAGTATTCATAGCTTCTTTAGGTATATCTATAGGTCTTTATTACTCTACCATATCATTCTGAACTTATGGGATGGTTTCTTCAGGTGTAGAGTCTACCATGACTACAAATTTGGGATCCTCCTGATCTATTTGGTCCTCATCTATATGATATTCCCTTGATCTTCTAAAGGATTCATATTCATCAAATGTTACATCCTTGATGATCTCGATCTATCTCTTCCCTAAAATGTAAATTCTATAGGCCTTCAATGTTTCATGGTATCCAACGAATGTGTCCATCTTTCTTGAAGGTTCCAATTTCCTTCTCATTTCCTTGTGAACATGTATAAACACTGGACAACCAAAAATACAGAGACTGACTTCTGGCTTATTTTCGATTAATACCTCTTTAGGTTTCTTTTTCCCAAATATCTTATGAGGGATTCGTTACTATAGTTATACAATCATACTTGATTCTTTTCCCATAATTGCATGGGTAGGCCTCTCTCATGTATCATTGATTTTGTTTCTTCTATGATGGATCTATTCTTTCTTTCTACAACCCCATTTTACTGGAGGTTGTAGGGAATTGGAAGATCCCTCTTAATCCCATATTCTTGTAAAAAGTATTTAAACTCCTTTGAGGTGTACTCACCTCCATTGTTAGATCTTAAAACTTTAATCTTCCTCTCAGAGAGATTATGAACTAAAGCCTTGAATTCTTGAAACTTGTTAAACACTTCATCTTTTTCTTTCAAGAAGTAGATCCATGTCTTCCTGGAATAGTCATCTATGAAAAACACATAGTATACAAATTTTCCAAGTGATGCCATCGTCATATATCCACACACATCAGAGTGTATGATGTCTAAAATAAATTTGGATCTGCTATCATTGTTTGTAGATATTCCAAGTGCACAATCTTTGCATACTACATCATGGTATATCTGGATTTATAGTAGACCTATAACAACTTTTCTCAAAACTGGTAGTGATCTATAGTTCAAGTGAGCATGCCTTCGGTGCCATAATCCATTTGAACTAAAACCATTTTTTATAAGGGCTTGTTCTTGGTGTCCCTTCAACTTATACAATCCTCCCTCCCAGACACCAATCACTGTGGATTTATTTATGCTTGAATTCTTGGGCCATAGAAGGAACTGTCCATCCACAAAAGTGAACCTAAAACCTTTATATTCTAAAGTTGAAATAGATAGAATATTCTTCTTTAAACATTATACAAATAGTATATATTTAATGGAAAGAGGGTTTCCTGAGTCAAGTTGTAAGCAGGCTTCTCCAACGCCTTTTATTTCATGATTGGAATTGTTTCCAAGCACCACCTGAAGTGAGGACTCATTTTATGTTAATTTTGATATAGATTTTATGAATCCGGTCATATGCTTGGAAGCACCGCTATATATGAGCCAAGTGTTTCTTCCTTGAGTGATGGTTTCGGTGAGTGTTGAAATGAATACAAAATATTCATCTTTGGGTTTGTGTCCTTCAACATCAGTTGCATGTGCATGGTGCTTGTTCTTTTTTTCCTTCTCATGTTTGTGAGGACATTGTGTGGCATAATTTATCATATTCCTACAACTGAATCATTGAACCTTTGACATATCCCTCTTACGACATGGCTTCTTAGACTTCCTTGGTATTCCTTCTTCTCTTTCCTTTCCTTTCTTCACTTGTGATGCAAGTGCTTGGTTTTCCTCATCATCTACCTTTTGTTTCTTGGACAACAATCTAGATTCCTCTTGAGAGAAATATATCCATAACCTGTCAAACTTTGGTAACTTCTCTCTTGAACAAATTCCTTGGAAAAATAGGTCCCAAGACAGAGGGAAACAACTTCACGTAGTGGTTACTAGTTCACCATCTTCTACTGGATCTCCAATGACTGATAATTGGTCTTTGATCTATGAGATCCTTGTAAAGAAGTTGGTTATCGTATATTACTTGTTCATGGTCACTTTTTTTAGTTGATGTCGAACAGTAAGCTTTCAAATGATGTTCTTGCTTTAATATATTTTGGTTATGGAATCAATCATATCCTTTGCAGACTTTAGTTATGATACATTGGGTATTAGGTGATCCTTTATTGAGTCCTACCAAGATCCTCTTGGACTTGACCTCATTCTTCTTGAACTTTGGCTTTGCTTCTTCATCTTCAGGTTTTGGAAGCATATTCTTGATGTGATCCAAAAATTCATTCTCTTATATAATTATTTGTACTCTATGCTTCCAGGATATAAAGTTATATTCTCCATCCAATCTATCTTCAACTCTCATACTGGTTGACATTTTTCACCGGTAGAAACCCTAACAATGAAAAACCTCGATTTTCAAACTTCACCAAACTGCATTTTGAGGGTTTCAAGGGGTACAATAGGTTAGGGTGAACTTCTCTTGGAAGGAATTATTCCCAAACTCATTGGGATAGTGCTCAAGGATATTGACAAATTATTGTAGTTGCAAGGTGTCACTGTAGTGATTTTCCTTCCAGTGGTCAAACTGTTCTAAATGTAACTAGCTCTAATTCCATGTTGGATTTTCCTTATTGACAAATAATTAGTGTTACTAGTGTTCTTTTACTTTGTTATAATTAACACACACACACACACACACACACACACACACACACACACACACATATATATATATATATATATATATGTATGTATGTATGTATATATCATGTACTAAGAAGTAATAGCATAAACAATAGACAAAAAACACAAGAGATTTATCCTGGTAAAACCCCAAATGGGGGGAAAAACCTAGCAACCTTTCTTAGATAGATTCCATTCACAAAGAAAGTCCAAATAGATCAACCCTAGCACAAATGATATCTCAACCATAAATACCACCCGAGTTGCAACAAAAATACCATACAAAGGTAGAACACCTCCTTTAAGAGTAGCATAAAAGAAAGATATACCATAAGATTGAACAAGAAGAAACAAAGTTACTGCACCAACTGTGTATCCTTATCTAAACTTGTGCCTTGATTATATTTAGTTGGGAGAGTGTGAATAACTCAATAATTGAACTAAGGAACCTCCTATTTATAGTCTTCCTATCCTTCTAGCTGGGCCATATTCTCTTATAGGAAGGTGTCTTTTCATTATAATTTATTCTTCTCGTCCGACTTCTCTTATAGCATATTTCAACATCTATCCAATGGATCTATTTCTTCCAAAATCTTCTCAGCATCTAAGAAAGGTTATCTGGGAGGGAAATATTCTCCTGTAGCTACCAAAAGATGAACAAAATTCACCCGTTTTTAATAAAGTAATTGGATATGATAAAAATTCATAGACAGTAGACACAGATAAAGAGGAAATGGAAAATGAAGGGAATTCTACAATCCATCAAAATTACTTAGCACGTGAAATCAATAATCAAAAAGAAATTGAAGAACAACAAGAACATGACAATAGATCATAATTCAGAAGGGTTGTGACATCAACGGGTTTTTTTCCTACCAGGTATGACAACAATCAAGAGGGATTTGAATAATGACATGATTATAACACATCCATATAGAAAAAAAGATCATAATTTAGAAGTCATGAAGCACCAAGAAGGTTACTTCCTACTAGGTATGAGAATATTTTTCTAGGTCATTTTTATACTTGTTAAAACTTTGGACACAAATATATTCACTGCAAAATCAATGCAAGAAGAAAATATATGAGAAACATAAATGATTATGGATATCAAAGGGACAATCATGTAAACAATAGATCTCAAAATTATTATGGATTCGTTAACATAAATCACAATCCATTTGATCCACTAATGGATCAAAATATTGTATGCTACAAATGCAATAATCTATTGAATTTTCTACTTTTCAGATCCGATAAATATTTCCGTATGAATTTTTCGCCATTGTTATCATAGAATAATTACACACTGAAAATAATGCAACATAAACAATAGAATCATACAAATATATCCATGCATAGTAGACAAAATATTTTTATCCTGGGATACCCAACGTTGGGAAAAAACCCATCAACTTTTCTTAAGAAGAAATCAATCCAATTTCATTTCCATAAGATTAAATAAACCATAGAAAAATTCTCCCTTTCATGAAGAAGATCCCTCAAAGATATTGAACCTTAGACAAAGGTAATGCACCCAAAAAATATCTTCTAAGATGTTCCTGCAATTTCCTCGGTATGCCACTGTCTTAGGCACACTTGATGAGAAAAGATGATGTGATGTGTAAAATAAAATGATCAATCCTTTATTTATATCATTTGAGTCACCTTTAATTTACTTGTGAGGATGACCTATACTTTTGTATTCAATATCTTATATAGTTCTTTCAGGGGTTTCTTTCATGGTTTGTCTCGTGTTATTGGCATTTCTTCTTCACTAGAAATTTTGTTCATGTTGAAATTACTAAGACAACTGAGATGGGGGGGGGTGAATCAGTTGTTACCGTGCTTAAACAATTTTAGGCCTATTAAAATATTATTAATCTTCTCCAAGTGATCATCAAGATTATGAAATTCATGAAAAAAAGAAATAGTAAACATTAATCACACATATGATTGTCCCTTGGATCTATAGGTTTTCTCCATCGGTTCATGCTGTAAAAAACCATTGCTTACAATTTGACTACCTTTCTCTGTCACGTCATATTTCTTATTCATTCCCTCATCATCCGTTACTCTCTGAATCTCCAGCGCCCATGTCGAGAATATCAGAACGCTCAAGATCCATGATTCCAATGCCCCAAAACAATGATTCAATTAGTGTAACTGAATCGTAACTGATCAAGAAACCCCAAAGTGAAACAACAACCCTTCGATTAGATTTAGTTTGATCAACATCATTGGATTATACATGTAGAGGAATTTTGACTTTTCAATGTGTAACCTCCTATGTGGATCCTTGCAGTGCTATCTCCTTCCCCTATCTTTCGATGATGTGACCTTGGGCAATGCTATGATGTGACCTCATGATTGTGGGCATGACCAAAGGCGGTTTCAAGGAAATCCGCTTTTCAACCCGCAATTCACTACAGAGCTCCATGTATTCCTTTGGTGATACTGTGGTTTTGATTGCATCCCTCTCACAAAAAATTAAGACCCAAGCATGTTCTAACCCCACAATGTGATGGGACTGTTGATCTCATGATCTTGACGATGCTCCTAAATGGACAGATCATATTTTTTTATTCATGATCTATGGATGATATCCAATCTCCTTAAATCAACGGATGTGATTTATATCGTGATCTGGGCTTTGGGAGTTTCAAATATCAAACCCTTGTTTCTTCCATACGCCAATATTCTAGAGTCGATGATCCATGAATACCTATCCTTCTCAATCAACGACTCTACCTCCACTTCGGAAATTTGACCTTTCAACCAGATCAACGGTTCTATGTCCCCTTTCTCGAATAATGGTCGAGATCTCCTTTGGGTCTCTGGACTTCTGAAATCTCAAATTTCAAACTTACGCTCTAGATCATATGAACCAGATTCACTTTGAACGATCCAATTCTTGAGATATTCTTTAGACGATCTAACGAATGAGATCTTCTTCAGATGATCCAATGGTTGAGAATTGATTTCGGCACTCTCGCTCTCCAGACTTCGGGGATTTCAAATATCAAATTGACACTCTGGATCAGACTGCCTATATTTAATTCAGATGATCTAATTCTTGATATATTCTTTTAACAATTTGATGACTGAGATTTACTTCGGATGATATGATGGTCGAGAATGTATTTTGGCTCTCTGGCTCTCCGGGCTTAGGGGATTTCAAGTCTTAACACAAATTCTTGAATTGCGATTTTTTCGAAGCGTAACCTCCTCACATCTTTAGACCCGAAACAAATGACGTTCGTTGGATCAATATCTCAGATCAACGACTCGATCTGTGTGCATTGCATCTTTTCTTTGGATTAAATCCAACAACTCTCCATCATTTATTTTCCTATCCTTCCATTTAATTCGATCCGATGGCTGATGAAAATTCGGGTGATCGAGATCTCAGATCTCATCCCTTTCTTATCTTGTCCTTCCACTTAATGTGATCCAATGGTCATCGCATTTTCTCCAGATCCAATGGTCCTTATTCATTTCATATTTCGGGCTTCGGGTATTTTAACTTTCAAGTTTCCAATTCTTCTGAAGTGAGATTCCCCGAACACTAACCTCCTTGCAACTTTTGATGTGAACCCAATGTTGTTCGTTGATCATGTTCTTAGATCGATGTATCGATCTATATTTGGTGCTTCTCTTCTATCTTATCCTGTCCTTCCACTTAAAATTAATCCAACGGTCGTGAAGACACTCAAAGAAGATCAATGATCAAGGATGGTTGCGGAATCACAACTTGCGAGTGATTTAACTCATCACCAAAAATCCACAATTTGAAGTTGTGAGCAATTCGTGACTCAACCACAATCATCAATATTCGCGACTATAAGATCTGATGGTCCTGACTAATTGTGGGATTGGAAATAGCATGATATTTAATTATCCTTTTGATCTCCGCAATCTATACATGTCGTTGATCTAGAGATCGTGGATCTGACGGTCACAACTTAATCTGACTTAATATGATCATTTGTTAGATCAAGCACAATCGTTGATATTTCAGTTTATGATATGTGACGATCTAGAGCATTTCGGGATTGGAACTAGCGAGTTGTTTAATTCTTCTTTCACTCTCTGCAATTCATCCCTGTTGTTGATCTATCTTTCAGATTCGATGGTCACAATCCTCCAATGGTCCTCAAGCCCATGGTCACTCATATGACCCACGTTCATAATATTAGACGATTAACATGGTCAATTTATTGATGGGACGGTTGTTGAGGCTTCTCACCCTGAGCTTACACTTTTCCTTCCGAGATTTCATCTCTGCATACTATTCTCTTCTCCTCCTAAGCTTATGCTTTTCCTATTCACCATCGTCATTGTTGTTATTTCCATCAATGAGAAGTACACTCTTCCTATAAAACATGCCAATAATATCCCCCTTTGGCATTGATGGAAACCCTGAAAGGTTGCACTATTCTTCTTAGACCTCCAACTGTAGAATCCACACCACACCATTTCTCCCCCTTTGACATCATTGTCAAAGAAAACATGCTCCCCCTGAGTTGTTGCAGTAATTTTCAGAGGTATCAGATATTTGACCAACACATACTCACCTTGATAGGATGGAATATCTTAGGTGAGAGAAGGGATGGCACCCAACTTTTGACGAACATATTGAAATGGTGTCTTGGCTAGGAGTTTAGTAAAATTGTCTACAATTTGTTCTATGGAAGGAATATAATTCAGTTGAACAACTCTATTTGTAACCTTCTCTTTGAGAAAATGATACTTTATTGGTATATGATTCATTTTTGAATGGAAAACATGATTCTTGGAGACACTAATGGCACTGGTGTTATCACAGTGAAGTGGAATTGGAACAATATAACTAACCTTCAAATATGCAAGAGTTTCTATCATCCATAAAATCTGAGTGCACCAAGTAGCAACAACAATGTACTCTTCCTTTGTAGTTGATAATGGAATATATCCTTTATTCTTACTAAGCCATGCTACTAACAAATCACTTAAGAAGAATTCACCTCCATTGGTGCTCTTTCTCTCATCCAAACAATTTTCCCAATCAACATTTGAATATGTAGTTAATTGAAAATTATTATTTCTAGGATACCAAAGACCATAATTCATTGTAACCTTCAAATATTTGAATATCCTCTTGACAACTGCTAAATGAATTTGTTTAGGAGCAGACTGATAACGACCTACCATTCGAACAACTTGCATTATATCAATATGGGATGTTGTGATGTACAAAGGACTGCCTATCATTGATCAATATATTCCTTGATCAACATTAGGTGAAATATCATCTCTATTGAGCTTGCAACCAACCACCATAGGTGTGATAACAAGCGTAGAATATTCCATCTAAAACCTCTTTAACATCTCTTTCAAATACTTTTGTTGAGAGATAAATATCCCTGTAGAACTCTGATTGATTCGTAAGCCAAGAAAATATGTCAGTTATCCTATCATGGACATATCAAACTCAGTCTGCATTGAATTAGAAAATCATTGAATTGAAGGGTCATTAGTGCACCTAAAAATAATGTCATCTACATAAACCAAAACAAATAATAAATAATCACATTCAGACTTAATGTATAGATTATTGTCAACAAGACCTTTCTTGAACCCTTTGTCATGTAGAAATTTGTCCAGTCTATAATACCATGCTCGTGGTGCTAGTTTCAGTCCATATAATGCCTTTTTCAACTTATAGAAATAGTCAGGATTATCTTTCAGTGAAAATCCTTCAGTTTGCTCCACATATACTTCCTTCTTCTAAATATCCATTAATAAATGTTGTCTTAACATCCATCTGATATACTTTAAACTTCTAATGACATGCATAGGCAAGAAACATCATGATGGCTTCTAATCTTGCCACTGGTGCAAAGGTTTCATCAAGATCATGTCCTTCAATTTGTGCATACCCCTTACAGACCAATCTGTCTTTATTCCTAACAATTTGTCCTTGTTCATTCATTTTGTTCTTAAACACGCATTTGGATCCAATTACATTCTTATCTGCAAGTCTAGGAAGAAGTTCCCAAGTATTGTTCTTCTCAATCTGATCTAGTTCCTCATTAATTGATTTTAACCAATTTACATCTTTATTGTCTTCATTAAAGTTATCAAGTTCCACCATGGATATGAAGGCTATATATTATTGCTCGATGTCTTTGATTATCCTTCTCCTGGTTTGTACACCTTTGTATTTCTCACCAATTATCTGACTTCCATGATGATTCTTTTGAGTAATTCTGGAGGAAGTATTTGGTGTTGTCTGTTGATTTGAGTCTACCTGAGTATTTATACCTTCATCTGACTTAGAGTCTTCTTTTTCAGATTCTTGGACCTGTTCATCTTCAACTTCAACTATATCCTTTGTTGTTGATTCAACATTGCTTACATCTCGTGCTGTGATTTCTTCATCAACTTTTATGTCAATACAATCAACTAATTTATGCAGTCTCTTATTATAACATATGTATCCTTTTTTCATCATTATTCTTGATATAACACTTACTCCCAAAGACTTTAAAATGTTTGATTGAAGCAAGTCTTCCAAACCATAGTTCATAAGGAGTCTTGTCACTTTGTGGCCTGATATGAGATTTGTTAAGAATATGTCTAGTTGTATGAATTGCTTCTACCCAATATGTCTGAGCAATATTCTTTTCATTCATCATTGATCTTGCCATCTGCTGAACTGATCTATTTTGCCTCTCAACTACTCCATTTTGCTTTGGAGTCCTTGGAATAGTATACTCTCTTTGATCCCATGTTTATCAAAAAACTCTTTGAAGTCTCCTGAACTAAACTCTCCTCCTCTATCAGACATTACTGCCTTCAATCTTTTTCCTGTTTGATTCTCAGTCAGAGCTTTAAACACTTTGAATTTTTAAAAATCTTTATATTTTTCTTTAAGAAAGGGAACCCATGTAATTCTATAATAATCATCAATAATCACATGAAATAATTTTCTTTTCCTGTACCTTCCTTTCTTGATGGCCCACATAAATCCATATGTACTAACTGAAGAGGTTTCTCTATTGATGCAAAGTTCTTATATTTAAACTATGTCCGAGTGAGATTTCCTATTTGGCAAGGTTTTCATACAGAATCATATGGATTTGATATTTTTGGAAGATCTTTTACTTCCCAACTGTTTCTAAGTTTGATTAGATGATCAAGATTTAGGTGTCCATGTCTCCTATGCCATAACCAAATTTCATCATATTTGATTAAGTGACATTCTTCTTTTATTTCTTTCAAAACATAGACATTGTTTTATGTTCTTATGCCTTTTGAAATCAAATGTCCCGAATTCAGAGATTCTATCTTATAATATTTAGAAGTGAAAAAAACATTACATCCTCTGTCACAAACTTGACTGACACTAAGCAGATTATGTTTTAGACCATCTACAAACAACACATCTCGAGCTTTCCATTTGCCATTACTTAGACTTACCATTTCCTTATTTTCTTTAACTTAGGGACATAAAATTAATTTTGTCTCCAGTCATGTGTTTAGGACATCCACTGTCAATATAGAAAGGGTTATTTTGTCTTTGAGATGAATGTACTCGACCACATTTTTCACTTTCTTACTTTTTTCATGTGCTGGTATTTCTAGCTAAGGGTTTTATCCTTCGATCTGCTTTGTAATTCTTCAGATGGCAGTTTGCAGCTCTGTGGATGAAGTTATGACAGTTATAGCATTTGAGATCATTTTTCAATAGGTATAAGTGATTGGTGCAACTTTGTATACTCATTGGCTATTTAGTTCTATGTTGAAAAGATTGTTTATTTCTTGATATCCTTAGTTGCATGTCTCTAAATGTAATTTGACAATTTTCAATCTTATGACCGAAATTAGAGCAGTAAAAACAGTAAGCATGGAAGAAATTTTGGTACCTCAAGGATGGCCTTCTTCTTGGCATTTTTCACTCCATCTTTTGATATATTTGTTTTTTATCAGGGATCATCTTGTCTTTATTATATTTTGGTGGAAAAGTACTCACACAGTATGATTTTCTGCTGACTTGGAACTTGATCATCTTTACTGGCTCTTTGATTTATGTCTATTCACTGCTTGAACCACTTACATAGCCTAAAACAATCTTCAACAAAGTAAATCTATGTTTGCTCAGAATGTCATTTAGTTTTGTCGAGGCTTTAATTCTTGGAATATTTTGGGGATACAATGCTTTAAATGTCTCCATCTCTTTTTTGGTTTTTACTACCTTTTCTTCCAAGGATTCACATCTTTCCTTCTTATTTGATAAATGTTGTTTCATAATTTCTTCTATTTTCTTTGCCTCTTCTAATTCCACTTTTAGAAGGGAAAAGTCTTCATCAAGTTTTTTACTGTCTTTCTTGAACTACATCAACAATTTTTTTTTTCTTCTTCTTAAATATGAGTCTAGCAATTTCTTCTAGGGCACTGATCTTTTCTCCTTCCATTTCAACCACAAATTCTTCATCATTTACATCACTTCATTTTATTTTATTATCATAATAATATTTGGCCATAAGCATAAAATCATTAACCTTATCTTCACAAGAAGAATCACTATCTGTGTCTCCTGAAGAGTCATCATTGTTTACACACAAACTTTTCTTTTTACCAAATATCTTGGATTTCTACTTCTCTTCACCTTTAGAGTTCTGGTACTTCTTATTGTGTGGACACTTATATGCAAAATGACCTATATTTCCACATTTAAAACATTTGAAGGGAAACTTGCCTTAGTACTTGCCTGATCCTCTCTTTAGTTTTCTCACAAACTTTGCTTCAATTTCGTCAGGATCAGAATCCTGATTCTTGTCTCCTTTAAATGATGCTTCTCTAGAGGTAGGTTTATATTTACTAATCCTCATTTCATAATCAATTAGAGTTCCTAGAAGTTGATAAATAGAAAAAATATTAAGATCATTCAGTTCTTTTATTGTAGAAACTTTTGGATTAAATCTATTTGGTAGAGATATTAAAATATTTTTAACTAAAAATGCATCTTCAATCTTATCACCAAGACCCTTGATGACATTCACAAGATCCTCAACTCTTAAGAAATATTTACTAATGGTTTCTTCCTCATTCATATTTAGTTTTTCAAATTTCAATCTATATGTATGAAGTTTGGCATCTTTTGCTTTCTCATTTCCTTCATAACTGCTAATGAGTTTATCCCACATCTCTTTGGTAGAATCAAGATGCATTACCTTTACAAATTCTACTCCAGCAAGCCCACTAAATATAGCATTCACTTCCTTTGCATTGAAGCTAAATTCTTCCTTATCATCTTTGGAAGCTAGCACAACAGGTTTTGTATATCTACTCTCGACAACATCCCAAACATCAAAACCTAATTCCATAATATAAGTTCTCATTCTAACCTTCCAGAAAGAAAAATTTGTTCCATCAAAAAAAGGAGGATAATTGGTTGAATTTCCTTCATGACTTGTAATTTTTAAGCTTATTGATCTACCTTTAGCTAAAAGGAACCCTCTTTGATACAAATTGTTGAAATTAATAAGACAATTGAGAGGAGGGGGGGGGTTGGGGGCGGTGAATCAGTTGTTACCGTGCTTAAACAATTTTAGGCCTACTAAAATATTATTAATCTTCTCCAAGTGATCATCAAGATTATGCAAGTCATGAACAACATAAATAGTTAATATGATGCAGGAGCATCGTAAGCAGCCAACGAAGCAAGCCCAAAGGCAAAGATAGCTGGAACGCAACAACACAAATTTTGAAAGCATTTTAAATTTGAATGAAGAAGCATTAATGTAATAGTTGGGAGAGCATATATACATTTATGTTTTGGAGATTGTAAACAGATCTTGAGAATTTATCTCATCTGTCTCAAATGAAGGCATTTAATTGTATTGAATGAAAAGTAGTTGTAGTTTTTAATTCTAATTAGATAGCTTAGAGATGTAGGAGGGAAAACTAGTAAAAGACACCCACGCCTGTATCATTGTATTAGGCGAAAGATTAAAAATATTTTTTCTGTAAGATGTAGATCTGTAGAGAGAAACAACACAAAGAATAACTCATGTACAGGAATACTTGAGTTAATATATGAAAGCTTTTGACTCAATTTCATGGTGTTGTTATGCTTACATTTTACATCTATTGAATGGTATGTTTACAATGTTTTGTTTTTGTATTGTGCATTTATTTCAATGATGTGTGTATATGAATGCTCGTGATTTCCATGATGAATGTATGAAATCTATGAGGAGAGAAGAATGAGTTTCAATTTTTTCTCTTCCTGAGAATTCCTGTAAAGAGTGCAGTGAACGTAGGCAAGGTGTGCATTGATGAGGGTCTCATTTTTATCTCAGAAATCTCAAGAGGGATATCGTTGTTCTCATACCAGTAGAAGTGCAGGATAGAGCAATGTCATGCAAGGAGTGCATAGGCAAGTGGGAAACATAGAATTTTCAAAACGAGTGGGAAGGTTGAAGGAATGTTGTTGCAAGGAGTGCACGGACTTGAAGGATCAAATAACCAGAGGTTATTTGTGAATTCCACAAGGAGTGCATGCAAGAGTCCTAAGAAAACCCCTAATATTATGACAAAGAGCTGAAGGAGGGAAAGAACCTTGAGGAGTTCAAGGGAAGGTGAGTGTTGAAGTTACTCAACATGGAGGAAGCTCAGGAGAGTCAATGCCAAAGCACATAGTGGAGGAATATTGAAAGATGGAATGGACGGTGGAGTCTCTTCAAGGAGAAGTGTCGATTTTTTGTGGATCATTGGATCTTGCATGCCAGTGGAGAGATTAAGGCTGAGTGTTTCTCATCACTCATAATCTTAGGAGGAATAGAGGTCATTGGATTAGGATCAATGGGAGTCATTGATCTCGTCCTTGAATTTTTCTATTTTGGAATTCGAAAAGTGGAGAAGGTTGTGACTCAGAATCAAGAGTCGTGGACACCCGATTCGTGAAGTCCTGAAAGAACTAGGACCATCAGATTGTGAGTAGAGGAGAGCCTTCGATTTGTGGAAAGGGGTTGTCATGCTTTCTGAAGTCGGTGAAAGTATTTGATGCATCAAAAAATGTCGATATGCAAAATCCCAGTTGTCGAAAAGACTGGGCCTCAACTCATAGTTAGAGGTCACAAAAGGGAAAAGCCAAGGGAGGAGTCAAATATCTGTTATCCCTTTCGAGTTTTGGGGATTTTCAAGACAGGAGGACTGGCATCTGGGATCGCAAAGTAACAAAAGATGAAATTCCCATTTGGGTAAAGGTTATGGTCATATGAGAGATCACATGGGAGTGAGTTGGCGCTTAGTGTTTCTTCGCCTGGTCACTACTCCAAAGAAGGACTTGTGGTTACACACTAGTGTGTGTGAGTGATTTTCCTTGCGGGGAAATCAAAGAGTCAATCAGACTCTCAGGAAGATTTGGAATGATCCTAAGACCAAGAGGTCGCACAGAACCCACTGAGGTGGGGTGTTTCATTAGAGTAGTATCAGAGCCACATATTTTGAAATTCTATTGCAGATAATAGTTTACAACAATGATGTCAAGAAGATGTCAAGAACAAGCAATGGTTGATCCAGCTGTGGAAAGGGAAATTAGAGAACTTCCTTCTCGACTAGATGCTATGGAGACATCACAGAGACAGATAACTGATGTTGGATATGTGAGCGAAGATGAAAGAAAAAATTAGGTTGGAGCTGAAGAAGAAGTCACAACCAAGGACAGTACAGAGGCACGTCTATTCAGATTTTTTGCAAGAATCAGGGCTAGAGAAAATATGGACATTCCAATGTATGAAGGCAACTTAGATGTTGAAGAGCTGCTAGATTGGTTTATGGATCTGGATAAATACCTTGACTATGAGGATGTCGAGGAAGATAATAAAGTTAAACATGTTGTCACTAGACTTAAAGGGTATGTAGCACTATGGTGGGATGAACTGAAGGATGATAGGTGTTGCAAAGGCAAGAAAATAAACAAAAGTTGGGATATAATGGTTGCAAAAATGAAAGCCAAGTTTATACCCAGAGACTACCAGATCAATCTATTTCAAAGAATGCAAAACTTGAGATAGAAAGGGATGACAGTGAAAGAATACACTGAGGAATTTTAGAGGATCAACATTAGAGTAGGTCATTGATAAAGTGATGATGAAAAGGTTTCCAAATACATGAATGGTATGAGATATGACACTGAAGATGAAATAAGCATGATGAAAATCAGGAATGTCGAAGATTCTTATCAAATGGCCCTGAAGGCTGAAGAAAAATTGGCCCAAAAGCAAGGTGAAAGAGGTCAAGGTCGAAGTCAAAGAAGAGGCAAGGAAATTGCCCAGGACAAGAATTAGAAGCCAAAGGAAGAAGAGAAGAAACCCCATACTCACTCTGAAAGAAGAGGAAGTGCACAGGGAGTACAGTATGTTGATAGAAATACTTTTCCGTGAGCAAGAGGAAGAGGAGGTGAGATAAAATGTTTTTCCTATGGTAATATCGAACATAAATCCTTCGAATTCCCTGATATAAAAAGGGATGGAGATCAGGATCACAATTCACAAGTAAAGAGGCAAAATGTTGAGGAAGAAGATGAAAAAGTCAGAAGATCCTTAATGATGTGGAAAATTCTCTTGAAACCAGAGAAAGAAATAGAGAATCCAGTCCAAAGAAACAATTTGTTTAGAACTTCTTGCAAGACCAAGGATAGGGTATGCAAGGTGATAGTGGATAGTGGGACCACAAATAATCTAGTATCCACAGAGATGGTTGACAAGCTGGAATTGGAGACTTTTGCACATCCAATCCCATACAAGGTTTTGTGGTTGCAAAAGGGACATCAGGTAACTGTCACTAAGAAATGCTTAGTTGAATTTAAAATAGGGGGATATAAGGATGAAATTTTATCTATTTTATTCCCATGGATGTCTATCATATTTTTTTTGGAAGACCGTGGCAATATGACAGGAATGTTGTTCATGATGGGAGAAGGAACAAATGCACCTTGGAAAAGAATGGTAGAACTCATATGTTGCTGCCAATTAAAGACAAGGAGGAAAAACCAGAGGTGAGAAATACTATACTTCTCATGAGTGGGAAGGAGCTTCTTGAGGAAGTCAAGAAAGAAGAAGACAAGCAATTTGCGGTGGTAAGAAAACCTAGAGTCATCTTAACTAGTACCAAGATAGATGATCTACCTGAGGAAATTCAAGAACTGCTAGAGGAGTTTGTTGATATAGTGGTGGACGAATTACCTTATTCGTTGCTTCCCATCAGGAGCATAATTCATCACATTGATCTTATACCTAGAGAAATTTTACCAAACAAGGTTGCATACATATTGATGCCATAGGAGAATAAAGAAGTCAAAATACAGGTCTAGGATTTGATGGACAAAGGATTGGTTAGAGAAAGCTTGAGTCCATGTGTTGTACCTACAATGTTAAGCCCAAATAAATATGGTCGCTAGAGAATGTGTACAGACTCGAGATATACAAAAAAAATCACCATCAGGTACAAATTTCCTTTACTGAGGATGGATGATTTGATGGATTGCTTGAGTGGAGCAAAGATTTTTTCAAAAATTGATTTGAAAAGTGGGTATCATCATATTAGAATGAGGGAAGGTGATGAATGGAAGACAACATTCAAAACAAATGTAGGACAGTATGAATGGCTTGTCATGCCATTTGGTTTGACGAACGCACCAATTACTTTTATGAGGCTGATGAATGAATTCTTGAAATATTTCATAGGAAAGTTTGTAATCGTGTATCTTGATGATATATTGATCATCAGTAAGATTGAAGAAGAACATATGAAGCATTTATATGTAGTGATGAGGATATTACAACAAGATAAATTGCTGATCAATTTGAAGAAGTCGTCCTTCATCAAGACATAACTCATTTATTTGGGTTTTGTAATCTCTTCGAATGAGGTGAAAATGGATCCTAAGAAAGTAAAGGAAATAATATATTGGCCATCGCTGGAGAGTATCTTTAAAGTTCAAAGATTCCATGGATTGGCTAGTTTTTATAGAAAGTTCATCAGGAATTTTAGTGAGATATGTGCATCGATGATGGACATAGTCAAGAAAAGACACAAATATTTTCATTAGATAGAGGAAGCAGAGAAGATTTTCAGGTTGTTGAAGGAGAGGATAATTGGATAGCCAGTTCTGGTTCTACCAAATTTTAGCAAGACATTTGAAGTGAGATGTGACGCAAGTGGATTTGTGATTGGAGCAGTCTTAAGCCAAGACAACAGGCTGATTTCATACTTCAATGAGAAGCTAAACAATGAAAAGATGAAATATTCCATGTATGAAAAGGAGTTTTATGCACTCATACATGCATTGAAAAAATGGAGGCATTACTTGGTTCCGAAGGAGTTTTGCTTCTGTAGCGACAATCATGCATTACAATTCATAACTCAAAAGGAAAAATTGAACCAGAAGCATGAAAAATGGTTTGAATACATGTAGAATTTTACTTTTGTTATAAAGCATATTTCTGGAACTGCTAACAAAGTTGTTGATGCTTTGAGGAGGAAGTATTTGATTCTGCAGGAGTTCAGAGTGAATACCTTAGGTTTCGATAACTGTAAGGATAAGTAAATAGATGACACAGATTTCAAAGAAGCCTATGAAGCATGTGAGAATCCAGTTCTTAAGGATAGAAGCCAATAGACTGAATATATGATTCAGGATGGACTACTATTCAGGGGTAATCAGTTGTGTATTCTGAAGATATCTATGAGAGATAATCTTTTGAAGTAAAAGCATAGTGGAGGATTGGCTGGACATTTCATCCATGACAAAATGTTCACTCAACTAAATCTCTCATATTATTGGTCGGGAATGAGAACAGATGTCAAGAAGTTCATGAACAAGTGCAGAATTTGTCAGTACGCAAAGGGGAAAAGACATACTACAAGGTTGTATCAACCATTGCTAGTACCAGAGAGGCCACGGGATGCAGTAAGTATGGATTTTGTGTTAGGACTTCCAAGGATGCAAAGAGGTTGTGAATCGATCTTTGTGGTAGTCGATATATTTTCTAAAATGGAACATTTCATACCATGTCAGAAAACCAATGATGCAACTCACATTGTAAATCTTTTTTTCAAAGAAATTGTTAGACTTCATGGCTTACCCAGGAGTATTGTATCGAACAGGGATACCAAATTTGTTGGTCATTTTTGGAGGACCCTATGGAAAAAGTTGGGGACTAATTTATCTTTTAGCTCATAATATCATCCTTAGATGGATGGGCAGACTGACGTAGTAAACCTAATCTTGGGAGATTTATTAAGGAGTTTAGTGGTTGAACATCACAGTCAGTCAGATTAGATTCTGCCACAAGCGAAATTTGCATATAATGATTCACTAAATAGGAGTACAGGACAGAGCCCATTCCAGATAATGTATGGAATGTAATTGAGAGGAGTATCTAAGTTGAGGGACTTAGAGAAGAGTGAATTCAGAAGTTCTAGGGCAGAGGATTTTACAACAGAAATGAAAGAACTCCACAACAATATTAAGGAGCGATTTCAAAATTCCAACCACAAATATAAGCGCAGAGCAGATCAACAGATAATAGAACTTTGATTTGAATTAGGTGATTTGGTTCTAGTGCATCTCAGAAAAGAAAGGTTCCCAAGGGGAACATACAACAAGCTGAAGATGAAGAAAATTGGGCCGTGTAAAATCACAAAGAAGTTTGAAGCGAATGCTTATGAGATTGAATTACCAGATGGGGTAGGAATATCACCCATATTCAACATAGTAGATCTGTATCCTTGCAGAGCTGATGAACTAGGATAAGAGAAAATTCAGAAGGAATTTCAATGGATTAAACAATTTCCTGTAGCTGAAAATCCACAGATGGAAAATATTATTGATCAAAAAGTTGGTAAAAAGACTAGGAGGATAACATATTTTGAATATTTAGTTGAGTGGAAAGGAAACTCAATTGAAGATGCCAGCTGGGAAAGTGAGGCAGGAATCTGAAGACATGGACAGACGGTACAGAATCTCATGAACAGGAGTCCATGAATTTTTCAACCAAGGGAGTCTAATGTAGGAGCATCGTAAGCAGCCAGCGAAGCAAGCATGAAGGCAAAGACAATTGTAATGAAAGAACACAAATTTTGAAAGCGTTTTAAATTTGAATGAAGAAGCATTACTGTAATAGCTGGGAGAGCGCATCTATATCTATGTTTTGGAGATTGTAAATAGATCTTGAGTGTTGCTCTCATCTGTCAAAAATGAAGGCATTTAATTATATTGAATGAAAAGTGGTTGTAGTTTTTAATTTTGATTAGATAGCTTAGATTTGTAGGAGGGAAAACTTGTAAAAGACACCCTCACTTGTATCATTGTATTAGGAGAAAGATTAAGAAGAATTTTTTTGTAAGTTGTAGAGCTGTAGAGAGCAAGAACACAGAGAAGAACCCATCTATAGGAATACCTGAGTTAATATATGAGGGCTTTTGACTCAATTTCATGGTGTTGTTATCCTTACCGTTTACATCTATTGAATGGTATGTTTACAGTGTTTTGTTTCTCTGTTGTGCATTTCTTTCAATGTTGTGTGTGTATGAATGCTCGTGATTTCCATGATGAATGTATGAATTCTGCGAGGAGAGAAGAATTAGTTTCAATTGTTTCTCTTCCTGAGAATTCCTACAAAGAGTGCAATGAACATCTGCAAGGTGTGCGTTGATGAAGGTCTAATTTTTATCTCAAAACTATCAGGTGGGATACTATTGTTCTCATAGGAGTAGAAGTGCAGGATAGTGCAATGTCATGCAAGGTGTGCATAGGCAAGTGGGAGTCATAGAATTTTCCAAATGAGTGGGAAGGTTGAAGGACTATTGTTGCAAGGAGTGTGTGGATTCAAAGGATCAAATAACCAGAGGTTATTTGTGAATTCTGCAAGGAGTGCATGCAAGATTCCTAAGAAAACCCCTCAGATTACGACATAAAGCTCAAGGAGGGAAAGAACCTTAAAGATTTCAAGGGAAGGTGAGTGTTGAAGTTACTCCATAGGGAGGAAGCTTAGGAGAGTTGACGCCGGAGCACATAGCAGAGGAATATTGAAAGACAAAATGAGCGGTGGAGTCACTTGAAGGAGAATTGTCAATTTTCTTGTGGATCATTGAATCCCACATGCTAGTAGAAAGATTAAGGCCGAGTGTTTCTCATCACTCATAAGCTCAAGAGGAATAGAGGTTGTTGGATTAGGATCGACAAGAGTTGTTGATATCATCCTTGAATTTTTCTATTTCGGAATTCAAGAAGTGGAGAAGGTTGTGACTCAGAATTGAGATTCATGGACACCTGATTTGTGAAGTTCTGAAAGAACTAGTATTGTTAGATCATGAGTAGTGGAGAGTCATCGATCTGTGGCAAGGGTTTGTCGTAGCTTTAGAATTTAGTGAAAGGAGTTGTTGCATCAAAAAATGTTGATACGTGAAATCTCGGTTGTCAAAAAGACTGGGCCTCACCTCATAGTCAGAGGTCACATCAGGGAAAAGTCAAGGGAGGAGTCAAAGATCAGTTATCCCTTTCAGGTTTCAGGGATTTTCGAGACAAGAGGACTCGCATCTGGGATCGTGAAGTCATGAAAGCCGAAATACCCATTTGGGGAAAGGCTATGGTCATATCAGAGATCACGTGGGAGTGAGTTGTTGCTTAGTGTTTCTTTGCATGGGCGTAACTCCAAAGAAGGACATGTGATTACACACACGTGTGTGTGAGTGATTTTCCTGCAGGGAAATCAGAGAATCAATCAGACTCTTGGGAATATTTAGAACAATCCTAAGACCAGGAGGTTTCACAGAACCCGCTGACGTGGGGTGTTGCGTCAAAATATCAATCACACATATGATATACACAGAGACAAATATTCATGAGAAAACCCATAAAGGGATACAACCTCATCTTCTTAGAATGAGAGGCAGTCTTTTATGTTCTTCACATCATCAATTTTTGAGAACCAACTCAAAATGAGGCTACAACCTCTTCTTTAACAAGATGTAACTTGTAGAAATAACCAACCCTTTGATTTCTCTAGCACCCACTAGAAGGAAGAGCCAACTCCCTGAGTGTTCCAGCACCAACTGGCTGGAAGCGCCAACTTCCAATCACGCAGGCACCAACGAGATGGAAGCTAAAACTCCCTCTGTTCAAGCACCCACTTGAAACTCTAAGGAAAACACTCCTCCCTAGCACCTCCCTACCACCCTTATTATAAATATTTTCTTGCTTAAATTTATTACAGTAATACAACATTTATCAATGGCTTACTAGTCTCATAACTATTCTTCTACACTTCTCCTCTCTTCCTGCATCAATGCCTTCCTTCTCTCATATTCTTGCATTTAATTTATCGTACAGTCTGTTGTTTTCACCCTTTATTCTCTGTCCATCTTATGTTCTTCATCTCTTAATTTTCTCCCTCAGTTCATTGTATAAAAAACCATTGCTTACAATTTGACTACTTTTTTCAAAGAAACAACAACCTTTCTCTATCACAACATCTTTCTTTTATTCATTCCCTCATTATCCATTACTTTCTGAATCTCCAACGCCCATGTTGGGAATCTCAGAACACTCAAGAGACATGATTCCAATGCCCCAAAACAATGATTCAGTGAGTCTAACTGAATCGTAATTGATCAAGAAACCACAGAGTGAAACAAAAACCCTTCGATCAGATTTGGTCTGATCAATTTCGTTGGATTATACATGCAAAGGCTTTTTGACTTTTCAATGCGTAACCTTCGATGTGGAGCCTAGAAGTGTTAGCTCCTTCCCCTATATTTTTCTGATGTGACCTTGGACGATGCTCTCATGTGACCTCATGATTGCGGGCATGGCCAAAGGTAGTTTGAGGGAAATCCTCTTTTCTCCCCGCAATTCACTACAAAGCTCCACATATGCCTTTGGCGATAACGTGGTTTTGATTGTCCCCACTCATGAAAAATTAAGACCCGAGTATGTTATGACCACACAATGTAATGGGATCATCGATCTCATGATCTTGACAGTGCTCCTGAACGAACAGTTCATATTTATTCTTTCATGATCTGAGGATTAGATCCAAACTCCCTAAATCAAGAGTTGTGATTTATTTCATCATCCGGGCTTCGAGAGTTTCAAATCTCAAACCCTTCTCTCTTTCGGACACCAATATTTTGGAGTCGATGATTTGTAGACACTTGTCCTTCTCAATCAACAAATCTTCCTCCACTTCGATAATTTGACCTTTCAACTAGATCAATGGTTTCGCATCCCCTTTCTTTATCAATGGTCGATATCTCCTTTGGGTCTCCGGACATCTGAAATCTCAAATATCAAACTTATGCTCTGGATCAAATGGTCTAGATTCACTTTAGACAATCAAATTCTTGAGATATTCTTCAAATGATCTGACGACTAAGATATTTTTCATATCATCCAGCATTCGAGAATTTATTTTAGCTCTTTGAGCTTTGCGTATTTCAAATATCAAACTGACACTCTCGATCAGATGACATAGATTCACTTCGGATGATGTGACGTTTGAGATCTTTTTTGGAAAATATGACAACTAATATTTACTTCAGATGATTCTATGGTTGAGAATGTATTTCGACTCTCCGACACTATGGGCGTTGAGGATTTAAAATCTCAAACTGAATTCTTGAAGTGATATTTTTCTGGAGCGTAACCTTCTCACATATTTAGACCTGAAACGAATGGCATTCGTTGGATCAAGATATGAGATCAATGGATTGATCTTTCTGCTATGCAACTTTTCTATGGATTAAATCCAACGAATCTCCATATTTTCTTATCATATCCTTCCATTTAATTTTATCTGACGACTGATGAAAATTCAGGTGATCGAGATCTTAGATCGCAAACCTTGCTTATCATGTCCTTCCACTTAAGGTGATCCAACGATCATTGCATTTTCTACAGATCTGATGGTCCTTATTCATTTGATGTGAACCAAATGTTGTTCATCAATCATGTTCTTAGATCGATGGCTCGATCTATATTCAATGGTTGTCTTCTAGCTTATCCTGTCCTTCCACTTAAAAAAATCCAACAGTTGTGAAGACACTAGAAGCAAATTAACTATCAAGGATGGTTGCGGAACCACAACTTGCAAGTGATTTAACTTATCAGCAAAACTCCACAATTTGAAGTTATGCATTGCTGGTGAGTCAACCACAATCATCGATCTTTGAGGCTATAAGATCTGAAGGTCCAGGATAATTGTGGGATTGGAAATAACATGATATTTAATTCTCCTTTTGATCCGACGGTCATGAATTAATCTGAATTAATCTGATCATTTGTTAGATCAACCATAATCATCGATATTTGGGTTTATGATATGTGACAATCTAGACCAATTGTGGGATTAGAACTAGCGAGTTGTTTAATTGTTCTTTCGCTCTCTGCAATTCATCCATGTCGTTGATTTGGCTTGCAAATCCATTGGTCACAATCCCCCAACCGTCCTCAAGCCCACGTTCACTCATATGACCAATGTTTGTAATAATAGATGATCAACACGATCAATTTCTTGATCAGATGGCTATTGAGGCTTCTCACCCTAAGCTTATTCTTTTCGTTCCGATATTTTATCTCTGCATATTATTCGCTTCTCTTCCTTAGCTTATTATTTTCTTGTTTTCCATCATCACTATTGTTGTTTCCATCAATGAAAAGCACATTCTTTCTATAATACATGCCAACAATTCATTATCCTTGATCATGTATCATCTCTGCACATGCATGTCTAATTAGTATAAGGATATAATTATGATTATATCCATTGAGAAACCCCTCATCACTAGAGGTCTCTTTAGCCTACACCTTCAACATTATACTAGACTTGTAAATAATTCAATCCTACCCTATAAAAAATAGATCACTCCATATTAGAGTAGTCGATGTGAGAGCATCTCAAGTATTTTTCATTCCTTTTCAAATCAACATGAATAATAGGAGAAACATTTCCACTAGTCCATTCGCCACTATCCAAATCAACATGTCCCCATGAGTGAATGTATTATTCTCCCTTGGTCAAATTAGCATGACCAATCTAGGAGAAGGTCTCTCCCGGGCCATTCACCACCTCCCAAATCAACATGGCCCCATGAATGAATGTATCATTCTCACTTGGTCAAATCAACATGACCAATATGGGAGAATGTTTTCCCTTGGGCCATTCACCATTATCCAAATAAACATGGCCCCATGAGTGAATGTGTCACTCTCCCTCGGTTAAATCAACATGACCGATCTAGGAGAATCCTTACCTGATGTTTATAACTAGAGAAACATCAACACTCCTTTTCAGCAAGGGAAACATTCTACATCACTCCAAGCTTGTTTATGAGGTTTAAAAACTTCACCTTAGATATAATCTTGGTGAGAATGTCCACAATCTACACATTTGTGGATATCTACTAGAGATTTATTGCTCCCTTATGTACCATGTCTCGAATGGAATGATATTTGATATCAATGTTCTTCGACTTGTCATGAAATAATAGGGTCTCTCAAATCTTGACAGAACTTTGATTATCACAATGTATTGACATTGTCTCTAGCTCCTAATAAAACAGTCATGCAAGTATGTTCAAAAGCCATACTACTTTGAGAATTGTGACATTGACTATGATATACTCTTCTTATGTTGTACTTAGTGCTACAAAATTATTCTTCATGATAAACCATGTTATCATAGCTGATCCTAAGTTGAACTAGCACCCTGAGGTGATATTTTTATCCGTTGCACTCCCTTCCCAGTTAGAATCAGTATATCCATGGATCCTCACTTCACAACCTAAGACATATCTGATACCATATCCAACTGTACCATGCAGGTATCTCAACACATTTTTTATTGCAACCCAATGGCAGTGCATCGACTTAACCATAAAATGTCTCAGGGTGCTCACTGCAAAGAAAATAACATGAGACACCTTCCCATGTATCAAAACGCCCTAAGGTTTATTTGCATACACTTATTTTTCAATCACACCATTTAGGAACACGTTATTCACATCCATCTTATGAAATATCCAACCCATAACTGAAGCAAGAGAAATAATAGTCTTGGTGGAAGTGTAGCTGGCAACTAGAGAATTTTTTTCCTAATAGTCCACTCCTTCTTTTTTAGAGAATCCTCACGCCACAAACCTCTCTATTTACTTCTCAATGTTTCCAAATAATGCATTCTTGATCATATACATCCACTTTAAATTCACCATCAACTCCTCCTCTGGTCTCATAATTATCTCCCACACATCATTCTTCATGATGGACTAATTTTGTTCCATCATGGCATCCTTCCAAACCTATTGGCATGTTGCCTCCTCATAAATGGAAGGCTTGGAATCAATGATGTGAATCATCAATTCCATATAACTCTAGAACCTCTCTACTCATTTTCTCCCCCCTAAAAGTACAACTGGGAGATTCATGCTCCTTTGCATCCTGCAAAGTGTCAATAATCCATGTCGGCCTCTTCCTAGTCACTGCAACATCTCTAGGTAGATCCACTAGATTTGTTGGCTCTAATAACTACTCCTAATAGTATGAAGGATTAACAACTAGACTAGAAGGATCCTCCTAGTCCTCATTACCAATCTCCATATGAGACTCTCTAGACCTCCTGAAGGCTACATCTTCATCAAAAGTAACATCCAAACTAACTTCCATCTAACATTGTATTGGAATGTATATCCTGTATGCCTTCAAATTTTTCTTGTATCCCACAAAAGTACCCTTATTTTTAAAGGGTTATAACTTATTCCTCTTCTCCTTGGGATCATGGATGTATACTTGACAACCAAAGATCTTGAAATGGATGACCTCTATCTTTAGTCCTATCAATTCCTTCTCAAGAGTCTTATCTCCAAATATCCTATAAGGGCTTATGTTCTAAACATAAATTGTTATGTTGAATTCCTATTTCCATAAGAAAATGGGTATATTATGTTCATGAATCATTTCCTTGACAACCTCCACAATGGACATGTTCTTCCTTTCCACAACACCATTTTACTGAGGGTTGTAAGGAATTTTTGAACTCCCTCTTCATCCTTTCTTCCTTGCATAAATCATTGAAGTCATTGGAAGTTTACTCTCTTCCACTATCTATCATTAAATATTTGATCTTATTCATAAGGATGAAATCTGAATCGAAAGGTTCAATGACCTAAATAATGTCACGAAGACTCAAACCCTAAAATTTCAACTTTGACCAAATGTCAATCCAAGAGCACCAGTAGATTCACTAGGGAAAAGCAAGTTAATCTATAGCAAAATTAGTCTCAATGTTGTCCAATATATTCACAACAAACTTTAGAGAAGGTTCATATCTAATATTGTGGAGTGGTATAAAAGTTGTGTAGCCACAGACAAATTGTACAACAACAAAGAATATGTGTAGCGAAAGAAAAACTATGCACTCGTAGAAAAACTATGTAGCAGTAGAAAAACTGTGCAATGTCGGAAAAATTGCGCAGTGGCAAAAAATTGTGCAACAACAGAAAAAATGTGCGGTGGAAGATATCAACAAAGCTGTGATACCATGTTGAATTTTCTATTTTCATATTTGATAATTACTTCCTTATGAATTTTATGCCATTGTTATCATAGAATAATTACATGCTCAAAATATCAACTAAAAAGAATGCAAAGAAAACAATAGAATCATAGAAACATAGCCATTCAGAGTAAATACAATATTTTATCGTCGTAAACCCAACCTTGGGAGAAATCCCATCAAATCTTTTAATAAGAAATCAATTCAAGTTCATGACCATCGGTATAAATAAATCCTAGCGCAATTTTCCCTTGCATGAGGGAGATCCCTCAAAGATAGAAAACCTTAGTCAAAGATAGTGCACCCAAAAAAGAACTTCTAAGATGCTCGTGCAATGTGACTAGTATGCCACTCATTTACGTGCACTTGATGAGAAGAGATTATGCGATGTGTAAAATGAAATTATCAAGAATTTATTTATATCATTTGAGTCACCCTTAATTTACTTTTGGGGCTAACCTGTAGTTTTGTCTTCAATATCTTCTTTAATGATTTATGGGGTTTCTTTAATGGTTTTCCTTATCTTTTTGGAATTTTTTCTTCACTAAAAACATTGTTCATGAGCCTTGCTGATGTATCATCTCTTCACATGCACTTCTAACTAATATAGGTCTCTAATTTTGAGTAGAGTCAACGATAATCCCCTCATCAAAAGAAGTCTCTTGAGCCTACAAATTCAAAATTAGACAAGACTTGTAAATAATTCAAACATGCCCTATAAAAAATAGATCACTCCATCATGGAGCAGACAATGTGAGAGCATATCGAGTCTTTTTGACTAATTTTCAAATCAATATGACTAATAGGAGAAATATTGGCACTAGGCGATTCAGTGCGCGCAAAATTACCATGGACGTGTGAGTGAATGTATCATTCTCCCTTCATGAGATCATCATGACCAATATGGGAGAATGTATCCCCCTGGGCCATTCACCACTAGCCAAATCAACATGGCCCCGTGAGTGAATGTATCATTATCCCCTGGTCAAATCAACATGACCAATATGGGAGAATGTCTTCCCAATGCTGCTAACTCGAGAAAAATCAACATAATCTTGGTCATAAAGTATGCCATTGAATATATGTGAAAGAATATGATCCTACAATAAAACCAACTACAATATGGATAAGGAGAGATAATGAAAAAAAAATATATTGTCGAATAACATTGATTGTTGAAGATAGAGAAGAGGATTAATGGTACATAGAAAATGGGTTCTCAACACACATGGCTCGGGAACAAAACAAATTCATCTACTTAAATAAAAGAAAATGTGGCAGTATTTCATTTGGAGATGACTCCTCTGTCAAAATGCTTGGAAAAGGTGTAGTAAATCTTGGAAGTGGAATATAAAAGAAGAAAATGTCCTACCAGTTGAATATCTAAAGCACACTCTCCTCAGTGTTAGTAAAATATGTGATCAAGGATACAGTCTTAAATTTGACTCATGAAGATGTGAAATCAGTGAAACATGCTCAGGAATATTTGTTGGAACTGTAACAAGAAAACCAAATAACATATTAATCCTAGACAATGAGAAGAGAAGGAAAGTTGAAGTCACAAAAAAGAGCCCCAAGGACCATAAAAAAGAAATAACTTATATGAATATAGAAAAGGAAGAAGAAGTACTATTGAGTGCGATGTGTTCAGGGGGAGCATCCCCAAAGAAAAGAGTCACCCTTTTCCATTGATGTCAAAGGGGTAGAGAAATATCAGGAGCATGATTAAAGGGAGACAGAAAGATGACAGTTGTAGCATGAGTGTTTCCATCAATGAAAAATGGGGATATTGTTGGAAAATTGGTTTTCATTGATTCCATAGTTTTAATTGATGTAAACCCCAAAATAACCCCTCAATAATCCTATAGTTGTTTGAATAAGAAGAGTATAAAATTCATCACAATTGAATGAAAACTCCCCATGGATTGATATACCTTGTCAAGTACTTTCCAATGGTAGGTGGCATGCCATGTGGTTCCTCACGATTGAGGAGATATTCCCTCTTGAAGATGACCGTGTGAATAGAAAACAAGACATTACAGGTCATCCCTAAAATTAAAGAAGAAAAGTGTTGCAAAATAAGAGGTGATAGGTTGACTCTGAATTCAAAACATTAAGTGATTAGAAGGGTATAGATACACATGGAAGACCCTCTTAGTTGAATCATCCAAGATAATAAATTATAAGATCATGTTGAGCAGGGAAGGCACAGAAGGACTTAGAGATGCAGGTGTGAGCAAGGTCATAGTTATAGGTGTAGGGAGGCCTTTCCTAAAAGGCCCTAATTTATCAGTCCCTCAATGTTTGAGCAAGGAGTGTCCCACGAGGCCATTGTGGAAGTAAAGGGAAAGGAAATGGGGTTGTATCGCCCTTCTGGTTGGACCTGAAGAATACAAGAAGTTGGAGCTTCCTTCAGGTTGGAACCTATAAATGAAGGGGTTGTAGCCTCAGTTTGGTTGGTTCTAGAGAATACTGGAAGTTGTAGCTTCCTTTTAATGTAATATTTTATTATATAAGAAAAACATTTAGTGGATTTCAACATATATCTATTGTACACTGTGTATTTCTTCTACTTTTATTTATTGTATATTGAATACATTATTTGATTGAAAATAAAATTGCAAAAGGTGATAAATTGCACTTGACACTTATTCACCCCCCCTCTTAGTATCAATAGTTCAAGTGGGTAATGAAGTAGTATGGATTCACCATCTTTTGTGAGAACTTGGCTTTCCTATTCATACGTCAACTAAAATCTACTTTGATAACCAAATTTCCATATAGGTTGTTAACAATTCAAATGCCCACAGTAAGAGGAAGCATGTTGCAATATATGCTAACTATTTGAGACAATTGGATCATGAGAACATTTTGTTTGTAGAACAAAAGATCAGGTTGTTGATCTCTTTACTAAAAATTTACCTAAAGCCATATTTATCAAGTTCTCAATGATGTGTGGGCTTCAAGAAGTTGTAATTAGGGGTGGTTTCATAATAATTTAATTTCACCTCTTGAATATCCAAAGTTGTGTGCTTATGTGGGGGTGTTGGAACATCAATCATCGATGATTCATCACACATATCCTAGGTTAATTTTTTCAAGAGGTCAACCAACATCTAGACATAGTCAGTCATGTGATCGACCATAATATTTCATCGTTCAATTGAGTAGTATATTTTCTTAATCGACTATAATCGACTAACACTCAAGATAGTCATTCTATGGAATGATTGTCCCAACAATCGACTACGAGTTCGATGTGTAGGTGGTTGGTTCGTGCATCCTTGTCAAGCTAAATCAACTGTAACAGTCGACAGTTATATGTGAACAAGATGTTCCAAATTATATGGAATTTGATTAGATATTGAGGCTATAAACACCATACCTGAAGAAACATAGCATGGATATTGTGAAATAGATCACATGGATCAATATGTGAAACATGAATCATGATGTTCTAATCACAGTGCACTTTGATTAAGTGTTGTAAAAATTACTTTAGACACCACCCTCTATCTTTTTTCTTTTTTTTGTCTTTGATTATATATAGTACTTTGTTTTTTATTTCATGTAATGTTCGTCCCTCTTCCCCAACACACCCTTGATACACGGATTCCCCATCTCTTAGGATCAACAAACACATGCCGAGGTGTTGTTCACATGGAACCTCTCCCAAACTAGGTAATCAAATTTATGATTTCAATATTTTCTACTAAAACTAAGATAAACATCAACGATCAATCCATTGAGTCTTACACTTAGGGTTTCTTAAATACCCCCACATCATCCTACTCATAGAAGCCTCAAAATATATTCTACAGTTGAGTAAAGGTTTTACACTTCAGTTCCATCCATTTCTTGGTCTAGTTGATTCGACAGGTGAGTTGTTACACACTCTTTGTGGGATCTAAGCTAGCCACATTTTGACACCACAAATCAACTTTCAGGTCATTCCATATCACCAACTTTGCTTACCAAAATTGTCTCACTTGGAGTTGTTTATTCCATTGCACGAGTTAATGAAGAAGCTACATCATCTTACTTATTTAAAGTTTAAGAAAAGTTTTAGGGTGTTAGACCCCCTATGCCTCTAATAATTTTCTAAGGGAAACATCAAGAGAAACCAACTAATAGATTGTTCGATTAGTATTTCCCCCTATACCCAAGTAATACTAATTATTTTCACATCAATATTGTTATAGGCATTGTTATCCCCATTTTGTGGATAACTAAGGAGATCATGTCTAGATGCCGTGAGTTTGTCAATATAGAGTGTCGAGAGGCTACATGACATTGTGCCCTAGTAAGTGGTTTTCCTAATAGGATGTCTCTTTATGATCCATTGTTCTCGAACATACTTATCACTTTCCATCATCATTTCTCATCATTTCCTTATCTCTTGTGATTTTAGGGTTTATTGACCCAAGAAGGGGTTGTCCTTCATTCTATGGGAAGAAGGAGCTAAAGGACCAAAGGGGTTAGGTTTGAGTAAAATAAAAAATCCTTATATAAACCTTCCATATGCTTCGACCAGGGATCATTCAAGAAAGAAATGAAATGCATGTCTTTGAATAAAGGCTACCCACAATAAAAAAAAATGCTTAAATGTTAGTTGAAGGATAGGAGGTCTCATCACTTGTTGACCTATCATGTCCATGGATATCTAGTGGTATGACATTTCGATCATATGGTCATGAAACCACGATAATGGCTCTCATTTGCATGACTGAGAGAAAGGGGGTCTCCTCACAAGCCAACCTTCTCATTTCCATTAGGTTTGTGGGTGACATTGTCATCACCTCGTCACCACGATAGGGAAGTGACCTTCCATCTCTCCTTACGCTATTATTGAAAGAAAATTAAGAAATAAATATGAAAGGGAATTGATGGGATTAGAAGAGGTGCATTGTGGATGAAGATACCACACACCCTCTACAAAGGAACCCATGAATGAGACACTACAACCCCTTGTATGTCATGATCCCTATGCCCATTGAGTCTTGACCCCATCCACCCCATCCACTTTACATGGATTAGAGAGGGATATCTTGGAATTTCTCCTTGACCTAGGGAAAAACCTACTCAATATGAAACCTTTTCAACCCTCCCATACTTAAGCTTGACAAGTCGCATAGTGTCTTTGAGATGTTAATTGTTTGATATAGTGATATTTGATGCACATGCAAAGATGGATTATTTTATTGATTGGATTCACTTACCATGATGTTATGACTTGATATCCTTGGAGGGAATGTTCATTTGTCTTTGAAATATGGACATTTGATGAGGAGAAGGGTATTTACCATGATATGAGTGCCTAGATGCTTGTCACATGGCCTTTGGAGGCCCATCCATGCTTCTCAAAGCTAAAGCATGCTAGTGAGGTGCCACTCTTTGACACATGGACGAGAAGGGTATTTACCATGATATGAGTGCCTATATGATTGTCACATGGCCTTTGGAGGCCCATCCATGCTTCTCCTAAATTAGGATTTAATTTGTGCAAAAAGTGAAATTTTAAGTGAATTATTTAATATTACTTTGTTAAGGGGGGAAAATTAGGGTTGTGGACTCCTAATCTTGTGTTTTACTCCTTATTTTGTGGACAACCTATGTTAGCTACATTTTATATAAATAGAGATCATAAGATCCCATTGGCTCTTTTAGCTCTTGTGTGCTTGTGTATGGCTATACTTATGAATGGTTGATGGAAGAAGTGATGACCTATCCTTTGAAGGCTATTCTATTAGTATAGTGGTGGATTATCTTGGAATTTTTCCTTGAATTGCTCTGGTTTTTACTTTCTATCATTTATTTCAAGTAAAGATTATTGTGCTAGGAACTAGGTTGGAATTATAGGGGCATGCACCCCTACCATAGTCTTCATCACTTTATGCTTCATATTATTTGTTAGACAAGGGTTTTCTAAGAGAAGTATAAGGGAATACACCCTCATAGTCTAAACCTTATCCTAGAGAAAATTTCCTTGGGAAGTAAAAGGGATTACACCCCCAAGGAGGTAGCTTCTCTAATCTCCTTTTGACTCCATTAACCCAATAGTAAAGGAACTAGTTATAAATTTTTTTGCATTGGAGATATAAAATCATTGCCTTGGAAAACATAATCTTTGACCTTTTAAAAGTTCTCTTGCTTGAAGTTGATTTCTCTCATTGAGAGGAGCCTCCCCCCACTAGGGTGTCGCCTCTCTCCCAACACTCTAATTGCTTTTATAAACTTTAACCGACATCCATTAGGGTTGCATAACCCTAGCTACTAACGCTCTCATAACTCCTAAGCTAACCCTAGACTAGCTCTCTAACTTTGATCATTTACTCTGAAAAATTTCATGGTTGATTTTTTTGTTGTTTTCCAATAAATGCTACAGCCATAAGGTTGCAATTTTCTTAAAAATGACATGTTACAACAACCATCTTATCTATCTTCTTAGGTGTCATTTTTCAGCCTATATTCATTGTTAAATCTGATGTTGATTTACTTAACTAGTAGATCTTTGTATGTTGATTTTAGGCATTTTATTTGATGATATAAGTTCATATCTACTGCTGAAAATTAGGAACAGTAAACTTAACTTTCTGATCAGACTAACATATATGATTGCAAAGTTTGTTTTCTTGTGTCTCTGGAAGGTTACATGTATTGATTTTATTCTGGTGAAGTATGCATTAATACTAAAACATCTACTAATTTTGTGCTGCTGAATTGATTTTTCAAAATTAAATTTAATATATCATCTTTAAAGGGTTAAAATTAATAATAGCCCATTACCTAGAAATGTGTCCCAGTCCTAATTTGATCCCTGTAGCTATGCCCGATTCGACTCGTAATGCTGATTTTCGAGTAGTGCCATTGCAAGTAAAACAACGCATAAAGGCGGCCGCCCGTACCATTGCAAATTCGATCCCTGTAGGTATGCCCGATTCGACTCGAAATGCCGATTTCCCCGTAGTGCCATTCAAGGTAAAGCAACGCATAGAGGCGGCTGCCGGTAGCATTGGAGCCGTTAGTGCTACTGCACACCAATTACCAACAGAAATACATAATGATCAACAAGAAACTGTGAATAATATTAATCAGCAGATTCAGCATGGGCAGCCGAGGACTACGTCAGCCGCATCAGATAGTGGTAAACTGGAAAACTATGTAAAAATTCGTTAGGATGCATGTATGTGGATTCAAAAGAATATTATTTGTTTGATATGCGTATTATTAAAAAAAGTCGTGGTTAAAGTAATAATTGGATTATTAGATTGGATTATTCGATGAATGGGGAGAAAAAAATAGATTGATTGTTTCAATGTAATTGATATCTATGTTATGTTGTTATTTTTTCGTAAGATTATAATTTGTAAATATTTTTATATTTTTTAATGTTTAGACATGTTTTAATTTTTTTTAGCTTAATTTTTTTTTATACACTCATAAGTCTCTATCCATGACGGGTGCGTCTAAAAGATTAATCGATGAAGGACATCTGTGCCCACCATTTCACGGATAGACATTAATCCACGGATAGAGATTAAAGAATAAGCGAGCATGTAAAAGCGACATGCACATGTGGTAAAACGGTGGAGTGGAGTGGAGCGAAGCTCAACGACTCAGTCATCCATCGAACCAAATGCTGTAAAAAGAATACAAGAAAAAAAAAAACATAAAAAAAAAAAAATACCTAAATATAGTAAAAACAACTATTATGTTAATCATTTTAATCACCTATCTCAAAACAAACATTGTTTTTGTCTTGAAATCACAGCTTTTATTTATTCTGACCATATCTTTGCAATTTACAAACCCACCCATACCCTTTGAAATCGGTATTATGGCTTTGACAGGTAACATCTCCAACGTTGCCTTCTGCATATCTCGAACTTGACTTGTATTTTACAAAGCCAAGCACACCCTTTCATAAAATCGGTATTATGGAGTCGACAGGTAGCATCTCCAACGATGGCCTCTGCATATCTTGTATTTGACTTGTATTTTAGAAGGCCAAGCACACCCTTTGGAACCTCTGATCTAATCCTCCTCTTGATTGTATAGAAGAAGAGGATGGTTTGGGAAGAATTATAAATGAAGGACGATATGGGCAAGGAAAGGGTTGGACTTTAACTTAATTCTCAGCATGTTTATTTTTTCAGTTTTAAAATTTTGTAGTAAATTATTATATTATTAGGGAAATTAAATAAATAAAAGTGGTTGAAATAAATGGATAGCATAGATGATTTCAGGGGATAAACTTCTCAAATGAACTAATTTTCATGATTTTTTCCAAAAAAAAATTAGTTAATTTCAATTTTTTCTAAAAAGATTCACCCAAATTCAGTAGAACAAAGTTATTTTACTAATTAAATCTCCAATATTTGATAGAAACTATATTAAATCCTTATAAATTTGCATATTTTTACAAAACTTTTGCCAAATATTTTACATTTTGCATATTAATGACTAGTAATATTAGTGAAATTATTTCCAAAATGTTAAAAATAATCATTGTTAAAAATATTATTAGTAATATTAGTAAAAATAATATAGCCAATATTATTTTACTAATATTAATATATTAATAAAATAATATTAGTAAAATCATTGTTAGAAATAATAATAGTAAAGTTATTTCGAAAATGTGATTTTTATTGTGTGTAACAGATTATATATTACATAACAAACTACAACCATTCAAATTTTACAAAATTATTAATACCTTCTATTAATACTATTAAAATGTTTTGCTTATAAAGCTTCTTCTCGCTCATGGTGTGTGGTATCTAAGGCTTCTTTATGATTCTGGTTTCATTAGTCTGCCTACAATACCTCAACGTTACTCAGCAATGAGCCATGCCCATAAAATAAATGAAAATATCATAAACTGAAAGAGAAATGTTAATATAAATCGTTTATGTAGACACTGATCACTGAGCATACACGATGTAGTACTCCAATTTTGTATTTCCTATCAATGAAACCCATGGAACATTTAAATCCAATCTAGATGCGGAAATCTTACCCTGGCCGACCTTGAGTTTCAATCCTTGGGCTGGACGAATTCCAGAATGCAGCTATCCATCTATCTTATGATGCTTCTTCACTCTAGTCGCCTGTATGGTCTCTAAGGCTGCCTTATGGTTATGGTTTTTGTTTCATTTGTCTGCATACAATACTTGCATCCAATAAATCAAAATATCATAAAATGAAAGATAATTGTTAATAAAAATTAACTATGTAGATAAGAAATATTTGATCACCTAACATACACAATGCATGGTCCTAATTTTGTATTTCTGATATTTCTTTGTATTTCTGATAACAGATGAAACCCATGTAACATTTAGATATCCAATTGAGCTGCAGGAATATTACCATGGCTACTTTGAATTTCAATCCTTGGACTGACCGAATTCCAGAAATGTCCCTATCCATCTATCTCAGTAATGCATCATCCATTTATATAATCAACTGTAAGAATATAAGTATAATAGTACAAAAGGGAATGTGGAATCGGAAACGTTCCAATTATCTTCAATAAAGAACCTGTTCAGAACATTCAAAAAGCTCCCGTAACGCGCACAAGCAATAAGGAAATTCTAAGAATATATTGATATGGCAATGTGGAATCAGAAACGTGATCGACAGTTAAAAAAAACTCTAATAAACCCACACTCAATTTTAAAAACCTTTAAATCGTGGCTCAAGTAAACCCTAACCCCACAGGCAATTAAAAAGACCTGTAAATCGTCGCTAAAGTAAACCCTAAACCCACAAGCAAGAAAAAATCCTGAAAATGGCCACGTCATCGTAACGGAATTGTGGGTTAGTAAATAACGTCAGGATATTTTCTGCAACTCCAACAAACGCACACCAATTTAAAAAATATATAAATAGCCTATTTGTATATTAAATCCTATCCATCTAAAATCTATTCATAATTAAAAACTATTCTAGCCATTTCCAAAGATATATCCTATGGAGTAATTATAATTTCACACAATTATTAAATTAATTATAATTTCACACTATTATTGAATTGAATCATAATACAATAAAAATGCATGAATTGCCGAGAGTAATGGGTTAAATTTTTATATGAGCTTGCAAGCATACATTAATCATGAGCTCACACTATTATTAAATTGAATCATAATACAATAAAAAATGCATGAACTGCCGAGAGTAATGGGTTAAATTTTTATATGAGCTTGCAAGCATACATTAATCATGAGCTCAAACTATTATTAAATTGAATCATAATACAATAAAAGAATGCATGAACTG
>ML824317.1:103150-126107 GCA_009831015.1 Picea engelmannii | reverse complement strand
TGTTGTAATCAATCTCAATCATTAATGGAAATCATGTATTTTATGTATCTTTTGTTTCTATGTGTACAACCCAATTGACTTAACATATTGAATTTGTGTATGAGAGGTCGTGAGCGAGAGTCGAGAGTTGCAAGTTTGTTGCAAGTTTGAATGATGGGATGAGAAGGGAGTAAGTTTGTGACAATTGAGGGTAATACCGGTGGTACAACGATGATAAGACCAAGGTTCCTAGCTCTTTGTTGCATGAAGGATTAATGTTGAGATGAAGCGCTTAAGGGAAGGTGACGTAGCAGTGACGTCATTTTGGATCGGGATGAAGGAAAAGGCAGGAATTGTAAATGTGAACCAATCTGACCTCCAACATCCAATAAGCGCTTGGTTATAACATCTGGTCGAGAGAGAGAAAAGGGATAGCACTAGACAGGTAAAGGATCTGGTTTTCGTAGAAGATCCTAGCACCATGTGAAGGGGTGATTAAGGAAGAATAACGGAGAACACAAAACTCTGTTCAACGAGGGAATTTGGGCCCATATAAAAATCAAGAGCAACTTGATATTGAATATGCACATATTTTTAATCATAACTTTGCACTTGTGGGTATTGATATCCCCAAGGGGGTCTTCATCAATTTGGTGTCAGAGCAGGTAAAAACTTCCTTTGTGAAGAGTAGGTAGATGCAGAAGCTAGAGAAGAGCATAGGAGTGATTAGAAGGTTCCAAAGGATAGAACATGTGATACCAAAAGGACAAATCTCAGGAGGAATATTGGTGAGGTATTGGGTAGCAAGTGTGGAGGCTTGCTATAGAGGCTTAGTTGCAGCTCATTGTTGAGTATGGAGAAGCTTAGTGTATGATGCATGAGGTAAAAGGAATACCAGAGAGAGAAGATGGTGCAGCAAAGAAGAAAGATGATCAAGAGATCATGAAAAAATTTAACCGTGGGAATATGATGCAGGACCGAACCCCCCNTGATCTAGAATATTGAAGTTTCCATAAGGTGACGTGGCTGCAGAGGATGCGATTTTCCTATATATTTGGGTAAATGATAGGGTTTTTTTATTATTAGTGTCTAATCATAGTATTAAGTATGTTGTTAATGGATTTCAAGGGATAGATCGAGGGTGGATCAAAACTGAGACGATTTGATCCTCATATACATTCTTATTTATATGTAATCCATCCAATCCAAGAGGATCCTTCACAATGTAAGATCAAGGCCTGGCCCATAGTGTCCATAGTATTGTAATCGATATCGATCATGAATGGAAATCATGTATTTTATGTATGTTGTGTTTCTATGTGTGCAACCCAGTTGAGTTAACATATTGAATTTGTGTATGAGAGGCCGTGAGTGAGAGTTGAGAGTTACAGGTTTGTTTCATGTTTGAATGATGGTACAAGAAGGGAGAAAGTTTGTGACGATTCAGGGTAATATCGGTGGTCCAACGATGATAAGACTGAGGTTCCTAGATCTTGGTTGCATGGAGGATTAACATTAAGATGAAGCACTTAAGGGAAGGTGACATATCAGTGATGACATTTCGGATCAAGATGAAGGAAAAGGAAGGAATTATAAACATGAACCAATCCAACCTCCAACATCCAATAAGTGCTTGGTTATAACGTCTGGTCGAGAGAGAGAAAATGGCTAGCACCAGACAGGTAAAGGCTCGGGTTTTCGTAGAAGATCCTAGCACCATGTGAAGGGGCGCTTAAGGAAGAATAGTAGAGAACACATAACTCTGTTCAACGAGGTAATTTGGGCCCGTATCAAAATCAAGAGCAGCTCGATATTGAAGCTGCACATATTTTTAATCATAACTTTTCCCTTGTGGGTACTGAGATCCTCGAGGGGGTCTTCATCAATTTGGTGTCAGAGCAAGTAAAAATTTCCTTTGTGAAGAGTGGGTAGATGAAGAATCCATAGAAGATCATAAGAGTGATTATAAGGTTCCAAAGGAGAGAACATGTGATACCAAAAGGCCAAAGCTCGAGTGGAATCTTGGTGAGGTATTGGGTAGCAGGTGTGGAGGCTTGCTATAGAGGCTTAGTTGCAGCTCATTGTTGAGTATGGAGAAGCTTATCATATGATGCATGAGGTAAAAGGAATACTAGAGAGAGAATATGGTGCAGAAAAGAAGAAAAATGATGAGGAGATCATGCAAATGTTTAACCATTGGAGTCTAATGCAGGACCAGAAACCCCCCCCAAACCTGATCCAAAATATCAAAGTTTGCATAAGGTGATGTGGCTGCAGAGGATGTGATTTTCCTCTATATTTGGGTAGATGATAGGGTTTGTCTATTATTAGTGTCTAATCGTAGTATTAAGTATGTTTTTAATAGATTTCAAGGGATAGATCGAGGGTGGATCAGATCTGAGACGATATGATCCTCATATCCATTCTCATTTATATGTAATCCTTCTAGTGCAAGAGGAGCCTACACAATGCAAGATCGAGGCATGGCCCATAGTAGCCAAAGTATTATAATCAAGATCGATCATTAATGGAAGTCATGTATTTTATGTATCTTGTGTTTCTATGTGTGTAACCCGATTGACTTAACATATTGAATTTGTGTATGAGAGGCCATGAGTGAGAGTCGAGAGTTGCAGTTTTGTTGAAGTTATGAACGACAGGATGAGAAGGGAGTAAGTTTGTGACGATTGAGGGTAATATTGACGGTCCAATGATGATATGACTAAGGTTCCTATCTCTTGGTCGCATGGAGGATAAACGTTGAGCTGAAGTGCTTAAGGGAAGGCGACATAGCAGTGACATCATTTCGGATCGGTATGAAGGAAAATATAGGGATTGTAAATGTGAACCAATCTGACCTCCGACATCCAATAATCTCTTGGTTATAATGTCTGGTCAAGAGAGAGAAAATGGCTAGTGCCAAATAGGTAAAGGCTCAATTTTTCATAGAAGATCCTAGAACCATATGAAGGTGTGCTTAAGGTGCCATCACAGAGAACAAAAAACTCTTTTCAACGAGGGAATTTGGGATCATATAAAAATCAAGAACAAATCGATATTGAAGTTGCCCATAGTTTTAATCATAATTGTGCAATGTCCATCTGTGGGTATTGAGATCCCTATTCATCAAATTTGTATCAGAGCAGGGAAAAATTTCTTGTGTGAAGAGTTGATAGATGTAGAAGCCAAAAAAGAGCATATGAGTGCTCAGAAGGTTCCATAGGAGAGAACATGTTGTACCAAAAGGACAAATCTTAGGAGGAAGCTTGGTGAGGTATTGGGTAGAAGGTGTGGAGTATTTCTACAGAGGCTTATTTGAAACTCATTGTTGAGTATGGAAAGGCTCAGCGTATGATGCATGAGGTAAAATGAAGACTAGAGAGAGAAGATGGTGCAGCAAAGAAGACACATGATCAGGATATCATGAAAAAATTTAACCGTGGGAGTCTGATGCAGGAGCGAAAAAACCCTCCCAAACCTGATCCAAAATCTCAAAGTTTCCATAAGGTGATGTGGCTACAGAGGATTTGATTTTCCTCTATATTTGGGTAGATGATATGGTTTGTTTATTATTATCATCTAATCATTGTAATAAGTATGTTTTTAACTATTCTCAAGGGATAGATCGAGGTTGGATCATATCTGAGAGGATCCAATCCAAAAATTCATTCTTATTTATATGTAATCCTTTCAGTGAAGGAGGAGCGTGCACAATGTAAGATCGAGTCCTGACCCATAACAACCATATTATTGTAATAGAGATTGATCATTAATGGAAATCATGTATTTTATGTATCTTATGTTTCTATGTGTGCAACCCGGTTGAATTAACATATTGAATTTGTGTATGAGAGGCCATGAGCGATAGTTGAGAGTTGCAGGTTTGTTGCAGGTTTGAATGACGGGATGAGAAGGGAGTAAGTTCGTGATAGTTGAGGGTAAGACTGGTGGTCTGGCGATGATAAAATCGAGGTTCCTAGCTCTTGGTCACATGGAGAATTAACACTGAGATAAAGTTCTCAAGGGAAGGTGATGTAGCAGTGACTTCATTTCAGATCGAGATGAAGGAAAAGGAAGGATTGTAAATGTGAACCAATGTGACCTCTAACATCCAATAAGTATTTGGTTATAACGTCTAGTCGAGAGAGAGAAAAGGGATAGCGCCATACAGGTAAAGGATCAAATTTTCGTATAATATCCTAGCACCATGCGAAGGGGTGCTTAAGGTGCCATAATAGAGAACATAGAACTCTATTCAGTGAGGGAATTTGGGCCCGTATAAAAATCAAGACCAGCATGATATTGAAGTTGCGCAAAGTTTTAATCATAACTCTACACCAATGGGTAATCAGATCCCCGAGGGGATATTCATCTCAAAAGTAGATATGGAAGTCCATACTAAAGAAGGTATGAAAAGCGTTAAATAATTTTATTACACTCCACAATTAAAGCATAATTTATTGAGTGTTGGCCAATTGTGTGAGAAAAACTATTAGGTGGTGTTTGAAAATCAACAATGTACAATTTATGATAAGAATCGAGGAAATAGGGTGGTTATAGTTTTTCTTATGTCAAAGAATAGGATATTCTCATTGATGTTTGGAGAACATAACAACCATCTTGCCAATATGGCATATGAGGAAAAAATTTGGTTGTGGTATCTTAGGTATGGACATTTGAGTTTGTATAGTTTGAAGCGTCTAACATCAAACTAATTAGTTTATGGTTTTCCTAAGGTTCAATAATACAAGGAGGTTTGTGAAGGATGTGCTAAAGGAAAACATGCAAGAGAGAAATTTTGAAAATGAAATGCATGGGGGGCCCATTATCCACTTCAGTTAGTTCACTCAGACATTTGTGGTCCTATGCAGACAAAGAGTTTGGGTAAGTCATTATATTTTATTACGTTTATTGATTATTACTCACGAAAGTGTTGGGTTTATTTTTTGAAGACCAAGGATGAAGCCTTTGATACATTCAAGAGGTTTAAAGCCCTTGTGGAAAATGAAAGAGGTTGCAAAATCAAATTCTTAAGGACTGATCGTGGAGGAGAATTTTGTTCAAAATATTTTCATAATTATTGTGATATGAATGTCATTAAAAGACAACTCATCACTACTTACACACCTCAACAAAATAGAGTAGCTGAAAGAAAAAAATCGTACAGTGGTGGAAATGGCAAGAAGTATGTTACAAACCAAGGGATTAAAAAACTCTTTTTGGGGTGATGCAGTTGGTACAACTGTATACATTCTCAATCGATGTCCCACAACTGCACTTGATACGATGACTCCATATGAAGCCTGGTATGAAAAAAATCCTACTTTTAATCATTTCAGAGTCTTTGGTTGTGTAGCCTATGTCCATGTAGTTGATCAAAAGAGACAAAATTTAGATCCAAAAAGTGAGTCATGCATTTTTGTTGGATATAGTGAACAAAGTAAGGCTTATGGGTTGTATAGTCTTCTCACTAATAGCATTGTTGTGTCAAGAGATGTGATTTTTAATGAAGGCATAGTTTATGGTCATCAAAAAGACCATGTTGATATGTCAAAATCTATTTTGAATAGGGGTATTATTGATGATATTGATAATGAGCATCCCACTAATATTTCAATTCCAAGTGCTATGAATCAAACAAGTAGCTTTGCATCTAGTTTTTCAGTTCCAAGTGCAATCCCATCTTCAAATTCAAGTTCTACAAGGAAGGTAAGAAGATTAAGTGAAATTTATCAAAGTACAAGTCAAGCACATGAAGAAAATCCAATAGGTGAGATAGTAAGATTTTCTTTACTTTCCAAGGATTATTTTGAACCATCATGTTTTGAGGATGCATGTATGAATGAGGTTTTGGTGCAAGCAATGCAAGAAGAGATAGATTCTATTCATAGGAATGATATTTGGGATATGTTATCGCACAATTTGTAGCTAGGAAGAAAGGCTATAAAGTAGAAGGCCAAACTGGCATAACAAGAACCTATCCCACCCAATGTCACCACGATGGGGAGGTTCTTTCTCTTTAGGGAGGTGAGGCCCAAGGGAGACATCCTTGGTGACCTGGGGTTTGAAGAGGCTAAAGGATAATCAGACAATGACAAGTTCCCCCTTCATAGATCACCACCAGAACAGATCATCTGGCTTATAGCCAACAAAGATAACCAAGTAGAATCCCTGTCTGAGAACAAAGCAACAATAAACTGATATTTGCAGGCTTTGGTTAGTACTTCATATATATCAAAGACTATCTGATATTCAATAGAAGAAATTTGAAAGTAAATGTTGAAGAAGTCAATGTTTACAAAATGGAAATAAAAGTAATGTCACTTCACCAATAAATACTAGAACAATATGGCATTCAATGCAACAAATCAATACTTAACTCAATTAATGCCTTTAACTACCATTCAATTGCTCATAAAATGAAACGTTGTTGCATTAAAGATGTAATAACCAAGGATGACGTTAGCAACTAGGGTCAGTAAGTTAGTTGAGCTTAGTGTAGTTAGGGTTTGAAATTCAAGTTTTGAGATATTTTGTGATCCAGTTCCACTTCAACGCTGGAGGTCTTGAGATCAGTGCCTTCTAGGGTAAAATGGAGTCAATTTAAATGAGGACGCAAGGGTTGAAGTAGGACAGCTAAGGACTAGAGGGAAGAGCTCTGAAGTGATACTATGGCAGGGCCTCAGAGACAAAACCCTAGGGGATAGAGGCTCAATGCGGTGTTTCTATGGCAAGGCCTCATGCTCTCTCCTCCTTCCTTAGATGGAAAAAATGGCTAGCATGAAAGATAAAGTCAAGACAAGAGATTCAAATGAGGGAGAGTGTTGCTACAGCAAGGATCTATCATCAAACCCTAGAAGAAAAATGACCCTAAGTGTAGATAACCTAGGCCTGGGATGTCTTCTCCTTCTTGATCTCAAACAAGTATGGCTAGCAAAGGGGAAGAGGAGAAAGGACTGTAGCTACGGCTAGGCTCTCTTTTCCTCTTCAATGGTTGAAAAATTATCTATCAGGGGACATGAGACAAGAACCTACTCGTGTGCTTGTCACCTAGGGTTTTAATCATCAAATTATAAACATATGCAAGAATATAAGACTACAACCATTCATTCAAGAAGTTTTGCATAAAAAACACTTACATATCAGCATGAAATAGCATGCAAACCCTAGTTGTAACACCTTCCTTCAAGATAAATGCCAAAATATGTCAAAAATGTCTTCCTTCAACAAGTGTGCCTTCCTTAAATTAGCCACGTACCCAAGATAGGGCACAAATTTCAGACCTCACTAATGAGTGAGTGATTTTTTTATGATAAAATGAGAGTCAAAACCCTCAATATATAGTGTATCAATTGCCTAATTTACCTTTTAGGTCATAAAAAGGCCGACAAGGCCATAATATCAAAATCATATTGTTTTTACATTAAATGCTAAGTAAAAACCCTAATTAAGCAGAAAATAGAGTAAAATCCCCTCTAAGAGAGGCACCATCCCTTTCTAAGGCAAATGAAACATCCTGGAGTAAAACGTTAGCCCTCCAGGGGCTTCTCCAACATGCCACACGTGCCACTGCTTCCCAGTCTGCCTCTGAAGACATCCAATAGACTGGATGATGTCATGGTCATCAAAGGTGACGTCCCAGGCCTTCTAAGGCCAACGTCTCAGTGAAAAGGGCTCAACCCCCTAGGCTAAGCTATGGCGGGGTGCCTCTGGTGGAACATCCTCTTCCTCTTCGGTTTAAAGCCTATGACCAACCTTTGTCATGTCTCTTCTCCCATGGAGGTCCGAACTGATCATCTCCCCATGTGTCAATCACATCTCATCATTAATATTATTAAACATATGCATAAAAAATCCCTAATACATCATTTAACAGCTCAAAGACATTACAAAAGCTTGCAATACAAGTCTGGGGAAAAGGACAAGGTGTCATATTGGGCTAGTGTCCACGGGAAAAGGAAAGTTCCCAGAAAGACCTCATCCAAGCCATGTAAGTGAGGTGATGTGGTCAGGGGATGTCCAAGCATGTGGGTGCAGTGAGGGCCAAGGATGCATAAGTGTTACATGTGGGTGCCTTTGTAGAAGGTGAGTTGTACCTGTCATGGATGCATTCTTTCCAATCCCATTCTTGCCTTTATTCTTCTTCATTCTTTTATTCTTTTTTATCTTTTTTGTTCAAGAGGTTTATTCTTAGGTTTTTATCTTTTACCAGCTTGCTTTTACCTTTTGGGCCTTTAGCCCCTTCTTCCCACGAGGTAAGGTGCAGTCCTAAAATAATTCATCCCAATGCCTAGACAAGGGGAATGGGATAGGTGAGCGGGAAACAATATGTAAGAGTGGTGTTATGATGGGAGAAGATGATGGTTGTTCAGAAATCCCCCAGTGGCAAACCAAAACCTACAGACACAGGCTTGCTAGGGCACCCTGTCAACCCCCCCAAACATGGTCAAGTGGGCAAATGTAAGATCCAAGAAGTTGTCAGAGAAAAGGAATTAGATGCATATATTTAAAGGTTTCAATGATCAAAAGTGACACATACCATGATACCTGGACTAATTACCTCATGGAGCAAGAACCTTTTTTGATATAGGACCAAGCTGATGGTGATGTATGTTGTTGTTGTTGTCAAGACAAAGACAATGGAAGAAGAAAAGGTGGGCCCTCCAGGGCCATGCTCAGGTCAATCCTGCTCTCAGTACTCCATGTCTAGGACCTGTGGGCCTCGAGACATGATCTCCTAGTTATCCCTAAAAAGTGGGGATAACATATGGCTCCAACTCGGGGACATGTGCTCACCATAGAGTGCATGAGAACCTCAGCATCTATGGCATAACCTGCAGACCTACTCAATCTTGATAGAAGTATCAATAACAAAATTGGGGTGGTAATGCCACCCCAGCATACATATAGATATATATACTAAAATAAAACAATAAACATGAGAATGTAAAGCAAAGCACCTACCTCTACTTACCTGTTGGTTGGATGTTCGATGTAGTCAAACTACCAATGTATCCAATTCAACAATGTCCCACGATACCTGCCTTTGTGCTTCATCATAAACCAAAATAGTGATAAATCAAGCACAAAAATGTCATGAGTTAGAGTATATATCATATCATCGGAAATGTCAAATTCTAACTCATGGAGGCGGGTGGGAGGGATAAAATCCTACCAAATCCATATATGAGGAAAGCACTCAATCCACCTATGGAAAGGGTCATGAAAAGTCCAAGGTTTAGAACACTGACTCTGAGGGTTGGTAAACTGTCTACCTGGGACGTCTTCGCACTCTCGAGCTCTGGAAGGAATTGACAAAGATTTATCAGAGGATTGGAAAGCTCTCAAGGGAAGGTTTAAACACTGAGAAGATAGTCTTGAACTCGTAGTTTTCAACCAGCCCTTGCATTCTAGGGTTTTCCTTAGAGGAAAATCAATGTAAAATACATACTTCCCAACTATACCTTCAATGAAACAATGAGGCAAAGTAATAACAGGTAGCTGGAGAAAAGGGTCATGAAAATCCTTATTTAGGCAAACAATGTTTTTACTCCTATCAAAATCTGAGCATAGTGGTGGTTGATAGTCATCTTCATAGGGTAAATCTAAGTTCTCGGAGGAGTACTCATCAAAGGCCTCAAGGTAAGACCAAAAATCATCAGGCAAATACTGTACTTGGTCAACCTTGGGTGTTTGGGGAGCGTCAGTAAAAATCTAATCTCCTAGTTGCCACTGGTCAAGAGCTTGTTGTGATAATTGCAAAGGCAACACTCGGAGATGACTCTTTATGTCATAGATGGGATACATATCATAACTAACTACATCCCACCTACATCTCCCAACATGTATGAACTCGTCAAAATCAGTTATGTCAGTATCAGTATCATAACATGGAGGAGTCAAAACATCCAATACTTCTCTACTCTCTGTATCATAAGGTAAAGAATCATTGAAAACTTGGAAGGGGGAATAATTTACCTTGCTTAATCCTTCCTCAGCTTCAAGTATTTGGATAGCTTCATCAAGTGGAAGATCTGCATCTACATCTTCAATCTTGATATATAGGGGATCTAGGTTGTCCAAGGGTTCCATTTCTTCTTCACTCTTTGAGTCATAGAACAAGGTATCATCAAAAAAATGGAAAGAAAAATGACTTACCTCATTCTCTTCATCTCATGCAGGAGGGACAGGATCTTGGAGAGCTTCATCAGACTGAGGAGCAGTTACTGGTGCTTCATCCTCATAATTCACATCTCTAGTTATATCTTTCTTGTATTTTGTTGAATCATGGGAGAAATCTTGCTCCTCTTCAAGGGGCTGGTAAGGTTCTTCATAAATCTCTTCTTTCACATCAAAGGGTTCTTGATGTTGAATGTGATATGCATTTCTGAGATCTTCTATGATCTCAGTAGTGAATCCCTCGTTGTCCAAAGCTATTGTGAGATTTTGAAGGGAATCTTCATATGTTTGGCAACATGGCTTGGTAAAGTCAATAAACCTACTGATGAGGTGTATGAAAGATGATATACCCATGTCTTTGCAACAACCCTTAAACCGATCTTGCAAGTAGTATGGAAGAGTGAATATGAACAATTTTAAAAGGGCGTCCTCTCCTCCCAACATCGTCTTGCTCATATAGTCCAAAACATTTATGATGTGAGGAGTTGGAAGACCACAAAATCTCGGAGAGTTGTTTACCCATTTTGTATCAAAGTAATTTGGGTATCCTTGAAATTTTCTGAAATCAATAGTCGGATACATTCGTTCCCAGTGTGCCATGATCCCATAACTTGAAAATATCACAGAAAGTAAGGTGGCACCCTGAGAAATATTAGTGGAGTCGCCAGATAATTTGCTTGAAACTATCAAAGGATAAAGGAAAACACCCTAGTGGATTCGCCAGGTAATCTTGTAAGATAAGGCTCTGAGGCAAGGCTCTGAGGCAAGGCTTACTGAAAAGGTTTGTCATTTTGAGGAGAATTGACTTAGTGTTCCCCAGAAATGGCACCAAAATTTTATCGCACAGTTTGTAGCTAGGAAGAAAGGCTATAAAGTAGAAGGCTAAACTGGCGTAATAGGAACCTATCCCACCCAATGTCACCACGATGGGGAGTTTCTTTTTCTTTAGGGAGGTGAGGCCCAGGGGAGACGTCCTTGGTGACCTGGGGTTTTGAAGAGGCTAAAGGATAATCAGACAATGACAAGTTCCCCCTTCATAGATCAACACCGGAACATATAGTTCGACTTATAGCCAACAAAGATAACCAAGTAGAATCCCTACCCAAGAACAAAGAAACAATAAACTGATATATGCAGGCTTTGGTTAGTACTTCATATATATCAAAGACTATTTGATATTCAATATAAGAAATTTGAAAGTAAATGTTGACAAAGTCAATGTTTACAAAATGACAATAAAAGTAATGTCACTTCACCAATAAATACTAGAACGATATGACATTCAATGCAACAAATCAATACTTAACTCAATTAATGCCTTTAACTACCATTCAATTGTTCATAAAATGAAACATCGTTGCATTAAAGATGTAATAACCAAGGATGACATCAGCAACTAGGGTCAGTAAGTTAGTTGAGCTTAGTGTAGTTAGGGTTTGAAATTCAATTTTTGAGAGATTTTGTGATCAAGTTCCACTTCAATGCTGGAGGTCTTGAGATCCGTGCCTTCTAGGGTAAAATGGAGTCAATTTAAAGGAGGACGCAAGGGTTGAAGGAGGAAGTCTAAGGACTGGAGAGAAGAGCTCTCAAGTGCTGCTATGGTAGGGCCTCAGAGACAAAACCGTAGGGGAGAGAGGCTCACTTCGGTGTTGCTATGGCAAGGCCTCATGCTCTCTCCTCCTTCCTTAGATGGAAAAAACGGCTAGCATGAAAGATAAAGTCAAGACAGGAGAGTCAAATGAGGGAGAGTATTTCTATAGCAAGGCTCTATCATCAAACCCTAGAATAAAAATGGCCCTAAGTGTAGATAACCTAGGCCTGGGGCGTCTTCTCCTTCTTGAGCTCAAACAGGTACGGCTAGCAAAGGGGAAGAGGAGAAAGTAGTGTAGCTATGGCTAAGCTCTCTTTTCCTCTTCAATGGCCGAAACATTCTCTATCAGGGGACATGAGAAAAGAACCTACTTGTGTGCTTGTCACCTAGGGTTTTAATCAGCAAATTATAAACATATGCAAGAATATAAGACTACAACCATTCATTCAATATTTTTTGCAAAAAAAACACTTACATATCACCATGAAATAGCATGCAAACCCTAGTTGTAACACCTTCCTTCAAGAGAAATGCCAAAATATGCCAAAAATATCTTCCTTCAACAAGTGTGCCTTCCTTAAATCAGCCAAGTACCCAAGATAGGGCGCAAGTTTCAATCCTCACTAATGAGTGAGTGAGTTTTTAATGATAAAATGACAGTCAAAACCCTCAATATATAGTGTCTCAATGACCTAATTTACCTTTTAGGTCATAAAAAAGCCGGCAAGGCCATAATATCAAAATCATATTGTTTTTACATTAAATGCTAAGTAAAACCCCTAATTAAGAAGAAAAGAGAGTAAAGGCCCCTCTAAGAGAGGCGTCATCCCTTTCTAAGGCAAATGAAACATCCTGGAGAAAAACATTAGCCCTACAGGGGCTTCTCCAACATGCCACACATGCCACTGTTGTCCAGTCTACCTCCAAAGATGTCTAATAGGTTGGATGATGTCATGGTCATCAAAGGTGGTGTCCCAGGCCTTCCAAGGCCAACGTCTTAGTGAAAAGGGCTCAACCCCCTAGGCTAAGCTATGTCGGGCTGCCTCTGGTGGAACGTCCTCTTTCTCTTCGGTGCAAAGCCTCTGACCAACCTATGTCCTATCTTTGCTCCCTTATGGGTCTCAACATCCACCTGGTGGGCTCTTCATCCCCATGGAGGTCCGAATTGATCATCTCCCCATGTGTATCGGTCCAAATGGTACCTGTCCGTCGGGTATGGTCCTGCACATCAAAGGCTACGCCCTCCATGGGCTCATCAATCATAGGGATCATAGCAATGTCAATCACATCTCATCATTAATATTACTAAACATATGCATAAAAATTCCTAATACATCAATTAGCATCTCAAAGACATTACACAAGCTTGTAATACAAGTTTGGGGAAAAGGACAAGGAGTCTTATTGGGCTAGTGTCCACGGGAAAAGGAAAGTTCCCAGAAAGACCTCATCCAAGCCATGTAAGTGAGGTGATGTGGTCAGGGGATGTCCAAGCATGTGGGTGCAGTGAGGGCTAAGGATGCATAAGTGTTACCTGTGGGTGCCTTTGTAGAAGGCGAGTTGTACCTATCATGGATTCATTCTTTCCAAGCCCATTCTTACCTTTATTCTTTTTTATCTTTTTTGTTCAAGAGATAATCAGGGGACACTACCTTGGCATGGTGACCATAGCTGACAACGTTACCCACAAGTACTTTCGCAGAAATGAGAAGGTTGGCTCGTGATGAGACCCCCTTTCCCTTGGCCATGCAACCAAGAGTCACTGCCTTGGCATGGTAACCAGCTGGTGGAAATGTCATACTACTAGGTACCCATGGATCTAATAGGTTGGCTCATGATGAGACCCCCTATCCTCTGACTAAGTCCTGTTTTATTATTTTTCTGGGTCCCTCTTGTTTCTTGCTGAGAAGCCTTTTATTGCTTTCTCAAGAATCCATGGGAGAAGCATCTCGAGGTTTATTCTTAGGTTTTTATCTTTTACCAGCTTGCTTTTACCTTTTGGGCCTTTATCCCCTTCTTCCCACGAGGTAAGGTGCAGTCCTAAAATAAGTCAACCCAATGCCTGGACAAGGGGAATGGGATAGGTGAGCAGGAAACAAGATGTAAGAGTGGTGTTATGATGGGAGCGGACGATGGTTGTTCAGAAATCCCCTATTGTCAAACCAAAACCTACAAACATAGGCTTGCTAGGGCACCCTGTCAACCCCCCCAAACATGGTCAAGTGGGAAAATGTAAGATTCAAGCAGTTGTCAGAGATAACAGGAATCAGATGCATATATTTAAAGGTTTCAATGATCAAAAGTGACACATACCATGATACCTGGACCAATTACATCATGGAGCAAGAATCTCTTCTGATACAGGACCAAGTCGATGGTGATGGATGTTATTGTTGTCAAGACAAAGAAAATGGAAGAAGAAAAGGTGGGCCCTCCAGGGCCATGCTCAGGTCAATCCTACTCTTGGTACTCCATGTCTAGGACCAGTGGGCCTCAAGACATGATCTCCTAGTTATCCCCAAAAAGTGGGGAAAACAGGATCAACTTATAGAACTTCCACATGACAAGAAAAAGATTGGTACTAAATTGGTCTACGAGACTAAGTAAAATAATGATGGGAGTGTTGACATACACAAGGAAAGACTAGTTGCTAAAGGCTTCACACAGAGGTGTGGAATTGATTATGAAGAGACATTTGCACCAGTAGCAAGACAAAAAATTGTTAGAATGATGATTTCATTAGTAGCTCTTGAACAAAATGGAGCACTCATCACATGGATGTGAAAAGTGCATTTTTTTATGGGTACTTAGAAGAAGAAGTATATGTGGAGCAACCACAGGGTTTTGAAGTGCAAGGAAAAGAACATCAAGTCTACAAGTTGAAGAAGGTTTTGTATGGCCTCAAGCAAGCACAAGGAGAATGGTATGGTAGGATTAATGGATATTTTCAAAAGAGTGGCTTCAAAAGAAGTAAGAGTGAACCTACACTTTACTACAAACAAGAAGGTAATGATATTCTTATTGTAATTCTGTATGTTGATGACTTATTATATATGGGTAGCAATTCTAAGATGAAGGATGAATTCAAAATCTTTATGATGAATGAATTTGAGATGAAAGATTTTTGTCTGATGCAATATTTTATAGGAATGGAGGTTTATCAAAATGAGGATAAAATTTTCATTTGTCAAACAAAGTATGCAAAAGATATGTTGAAGAAATTTGATATGGTTGATTGTAAACTAGCCTCCACTCCAACTGCTCATGGAATTGTGTTGTGTAGAGATGATGGTGTTGAAATAGTTGATGAGACAACATACATACGTATAGTTGGAAGTTTTATGTTTCTATCCCACACAAGACCTGATATTGCTTATTCAGTTTCTCTTGTTTCAAGATACATGACAGAGCCATCTAAAATACATATGAGGGCACCCAAGAGAATTTTGAGGTATGTGAAAGGCACTCTAAATTTTGGTATTCATCACTACACTTCTAAAAGGTTTAATCTTGTTGTATTTAGTGGTTTTAATTAGGGATATAGTTTGGATGACCGAAAGTCTTCATCTGGTAATTGTTTCTCTTTTGGTTTGGGTTTGATTACTTGGAACTCAAAGAAGCAAATCATAGTTGTGGTTTCATCCACAGAAGCAGAGTATGTTGCAGTCACCTCGATAAGTACACAAGCATTATGGCTTAGAAAACTTCTAGAAGAAATTGGAGGGAAACAAATGCATCCTATAGTGATGTTTTGTGATAACGAGTGTCATCAAATTGGCCAAGAATCTAGTCCATCATAGTAGGATCTAGTCCATCATAGTAGGATCTAGTCCATCATAGTAGGAAAAAACATTTTGATTTAAAGTATCATTTCGTTCGAGATTTGATACAAAGAAAGAAGTAGAACTAAGGTATATAAAGAGTTGTAAAAGTCTAGTTTTTGAAACTCCGAGATCAGATTGTGAGCCCTCTTAGCATCAAGGGGGGTATGTTGATAATTAATGCACATGATGCAATCTATCTTTTGAATAATGCATGCAAAATGCATGAGATGATTTCCAAAATAAAGTGTTGTAAGCATTAAATCAACAACAACTAATCGTTTGTTCTATGAGGCTATGAACTCCTTTAATTAGGTGCTACATACCCTATTTTTATGTTGATAATTGGTGAACGCCTCCTGTTGGAGCCGCCCTTGTTTTTTCACCTTCCAAAAAATTTTCAATTTTTGAAACTTGAAATCTAAGATTGATTTTCTTGTTCCTTCCGAGATCTTAAAAACTTTGAAGTCTTGTCGCCTGAACAGAAATGCTTTTCCTACTTGTAAAGAAAAACAAATCCGTTTTCGCAAGTATGTTCGCTCTTTTGTTGCATTTTGGGGTCTCGCAGGTCGGATACTTTAAACCTTGAGTTCACACGTCCCGAGTCACAAAACGGCGAAGTCGTTTTCAATTTCCTCCCAAGACATTAAATAGGGTAAATCTTGTAACTCATGAGTGGACGTTGTCGGGAGTTCGCCTCTCAGCATTTGTCAAACACAAGTTTCTGTTCTTACAACCCCGAGAGCCGAGAACGCGATAATTCTTGTGATATCCTTGGTCAAGGATTAAAGGTCGAAAAACTAACCATGGTTAACTTTGGTTCTCGGCATATCACCACTTGTCACTTTCTTTCATAAAGTTAAGGCGTCTAAAATCCTGACTCGCGAAATTGCGACAAGATTATGGCAAGATTAATTAGTAACCTAATCTAAGATTTTCTTCCCGTATTTTGAGCCTTAATTATCGCCACATCGCGGTATCGCGACTCGGCATACCTTTCTCCCAAAAATCTGTCTTCGAATTTCCGAGTCGTGATATGGAGAATAAATTAATTATGCAATTAATGACGCTCCAAATCATGTTTACTATTAATTGAATCCAAGTCGGCCCTCGCAGTCTCGTGATTTGAAGAGTCAAAATGTTTAAACAAAATTCACGATGCAGCGAATAGCGAGAAAATTATTTAAGTTGCTAAGATTTGAAATTTTAAAATAAAACGAAATGCATCCCGTCCCACGCATCGAGGTTTGCGTATTTCCCAAAACACCAGCTGCTCACCATACCCCGACTTCCTGTCAAGCCGCCAAAAATTGATGACATTAATGAAGAATTAGGGTAAATCCATGAATAAACAAGATCGGATTTACGCAATAAATTGTTTCTAATTGCGATTTGAAAGACTTAATTTGAATAGTACAGAATTTTCAAATATCTACGGGAGTTTCATTTTATTTTAAACATTTCTCATAAGCGTACAGAGCATGCCTTTCTGTGAGTGAACTAATTTCTGCATGTATACACATGTCTATCACAGAAGAACGAAAAAGCAAACTTCAGCCATGGCTCCAAGGAAAGCTACGAATGCGAATGTCGAGGATGCAGGGCAAGGTACAGATACTGTTTCCGACACTTCACCTCGGAGTGGCGGTTCGGTACCTAGCTGGTCGTGTGTTTCAGATGTTCTACAAACTGAGTTGGTAAATTATTCAGATTCCGACGACGATGACAATGAAAAGGATGATTTGAACACTAAATATAAAATTGTTGTTTAATCTGGAATGCATAAGATAGCAACCAGACCACGGTTGCTCCCCTATTATGATATGATCCGATGGGCTTTGGATCATATAGACTTGCCCACCAGAACTATACTAAACGATCAGCGGGTCACGGTCGGGACATTTAGGCCGGAGCACATCCAAGGCATGTATAAACATCCGTCAAAATCTGAATACACGTATGATGTTGATTTCCTGGAGAAGTTTAAACAGAAGGAGTGCATTGAATATGACAAAACCATGCCTAGTTTGATTAAAGATTGGGTTTCGCGCACCGCGAAATTCAGAGCAAATGACAAGGGCATATATTCTATCGATTCCCTGGAGCCACAATATAAATATGTGGCCATGATGACCTGTCGACTTTGGGGGCGACAAGATACATCACTTTTTTATATCTCTTGGGTGCCTCTCATATTTCGGGTTGCTGAAGGTTGCTCATTCAACTGGGCGAAGATGCTCTCAGACAGCTTGTTTAACAAGGTCACTGAATATTGGGAGCAAAAGGCAAATGGGAAACCATCAGCATTTTTCATGTCTGCGTATATCATGGACACAGTATGTTCCATGAATCCATTCCCTTTGATGAATTGGGATTGGAAACCTACTCATGCAAAAGCTGTACACGAGTATCATGACAAGCTTTGGGAGGATAAAGCGGACAAATTTATTTACGAAATTTTCAACTGGGTGATGGTGCCCCTGCACATTGCCATTTTTTGTCGTTCGCCACCTCGCATCTCGGATAGCATTGCTACAAATCTGAGTGGCATCGCGGACTGGTACGTAGAAGCAGAGTTTTCCTACTTCAAAGTGTTCGGAGCTGCTGTTCCCCCTCTTGCGCTACCACTGTTCATCCCTGACAAGCTGGCATGTCGCGAGATTGCCCGACAAACAGTGATCAACGGAGTAGCTAAAGAGCTCAAAGCATCATCGAAGAAGGTATGGCCGTTTTTCCCCGTTCAGCTAAATGCTTATTCTTTATTGGATTTTGGACATGCTAAAGCTGAGGCTGCAACCTTAGAAGACTTGAGTTTGGTCTCTATTGAGTATAAAAAGCATGATCCTAAGAAAATTGTAAGCACCCATTTGTCAAATTGTGGGTTGAAGAGGTTTGAAAATGAGTGTTCACCCTCGGATGATATTTTCCGAGGGGCGAGGTCCTATGGGGAAGTGCTAGTTCGGATCAGATCTTTAGCACTCGAGGACATGGCCTCTATTTTAAAGTTTCAGGAGCATAGAAAAAGATGTCTCCTCGTTGTGCTGGGAGGTTTGGGTCTTTCCAAAGATGAAAAGAAGGATGTTGAAAGTTCTGAGAGGCAAATTTATAACCCCGAAAAACATCAGGAAGGGGAGCATGAGAATAATCCCGAAACAGAACAAGAGACTACAGACCCGCCCAAGGAACATAGCCCAGAGTTAGAAGTAAGAACTACAGACCCGCCCAAGGAACATAGCCCAGAGTTGGAAGTAAGAACTACAGACCCGCCCAAGGAACATAGCCCAGAGGTGGAAGTAAGAAACACAGACCCGCCAGAAACTCAGAATCTAGAGACTAAGACGATGACCTCTGATCCTCCGAAGGAGCAGGACTCACTCGTCACACCAAGAAAGGCGGCGAAGCAAATCAGGGAACCCATCACTTCTGTCACCCCTTTGCATTCAACGCAAGCGAATATAGAAGAGGGATGGATTTTTGGTGAGGAGCTAATGCCTATCAGAGCGAAAGAGCTTCCCCCAAATGAATTCTTCTTTGACAAAAAGAGGAAAGCAGTTGTGAAAAGGGAGTTCTACCAGGATGAAGGATCAGCAGCTAAAAAATTCAAAGTGATGACAGATGGAAAGAATAAAAAGAGTGAAGAATTCGCCACAGAGATCGCAGGGACGCTAGGAGCGTATGCGTCGGCAAATCAATTCTCGGTCGGGATGTTGAAAAATCAGCTCAAAAGAAAAAATCGCCTGATCAAGACACTCGAAGCCCGAGTAGCTTTGGCCGCAGAAAGCGCTAAGAGTCAGGCGAGTGGAGAAATAGAACTAGCCCAATTGGCCGATCAAAAGGAAATTGAAGTCCTCAAAACCAAGTTGGAACAAGCAAATTCAGTGATCCAAGATGGTCGGATACAGGCAAGTCAGCAGAGGAGTATGATCACAGGGTTACAGGCTCAGTTAGAGGTCGCTGAAAGCAAAATGATCGATGTCGAGGGGTTTAAATCCCGAGCGATTGATATCAGGGGCGGGATCTCTTCTGTACAACAAAGTCTGTTAGACAAAGTGGGGGTGATCCGAGAAGATTGCGTGTTAATACATCATATTTCAGAAAATCTGACTGTCAAAGAAAGGAACGCAGAGGCTACTCGGGTCGCTTTTCAAGAGGCAGTGATAGCTACCAACAACAGGTTTTCGATAGATTCCCTAGGACTCACCATCGCCGAACAAACAAGAGGTAATATTCTGTTAAAGGATTGGGAACATAATATTACCTTAAGCAAGGAACAGGCTCAAAAAGTAACCAATTCATTACAAGAAGCCTTCAATGCCATAGATGGCGAGCTGCTAGGAATGGAAAATGGAGGTGACTCAGAAACGCTAAGGCAAATGAATGTAGATCATATCTCCCTCGATCTAAAGGAGAAGAATGAAAGAGATTCGACGGATATCTCTAAGATGGACAAGGTAGATATGGCTCAAGTTGATAAACATTTGATTCAACCGAGCGCACAACTCAACGCTCTTCACATCAGTGACGCACAAATAGGTGATAAACTTCCACAGTTGGCTCGAGAGTGTTATTTTGACGAGGCCAGCTATCAAGCAAAGCCTTCACAGCTTGTATCCCAGTTCATGGACAAATGTATCATATGCATCAAATCCACACAAAGACAAGCACCTGGCACTTTTGAAAATAGAGTAGAAGAGATGGAGTGACATCTCTCCTCCCAGCTATCAAGCGGAGCCTTCACAGCTTGTATCCCAGTTTGTGGACAAATGTATCATACACGTCGAATCACGCATAAAGCAAGCACCTGGCACTTTTAAAATTTTGTATAAAGGGACACAAAAAGAATAAGAAGAGGCTGGACCTTTTTGGTATCGATTGTAATAGAGTTTTACATTGGAAGAAGTTAATATACAAGCAAATTTGAAGATTCTCAATTCCGTCCAGACTGTATTATCAAGTTTGCTTCTTTGTGTTTCATGTTTCATTTCATTTCGCTCATTCATAACTGATGTGCTTTGTTATAATTTAGTATGACCACTACTATAACAAAGGAATTCTTGTTTTCTATCTCTGTCTATTGTTTTTCCTCTGCACCGGCTATCAGCGGGTGTAAGACCAATTCACATTTTCAGAATTCTACGTTTATTCTCGGCTATGTCGGTTATTTTCTCACCATTTTCTTCTTCTGCTTATATGTGACTTTTCTTTTGACAGAAACCTCATGTTATACGCAGCTAAATGTTTCTCTTTCGCATCACACTTTTATATTAAATTATAATGCAGTTACGAGAAAGGGCCTTCTTTTGCAATCTTTATTTTGTTCAGAAAACGTAAAAATCTCTCTTTATTCTGACCAAATTGAAACAGTACTGAAATCTCTCTTTAAATTATTTCCTACGATTACTGTTCCTCAATGACTGTACCTGCAACTACACAACCTAATATTGAACCCGGGCTATCTAATCAAACACATATTGCTTTAAATCTTTTCGATAAAATCCTCAAAACTGTTAACACCCGGGAAGAAATCGAGCGTTCATGGGCAGCCATTGAGTGTGATATAACTGCTCAAGAGCAGTTGGAAGCTAGACGACAAGAACGTAGAAATTTGCCCTAGTTTCTCATACCGAAGGTTAGTATAATCCTTTATCAACCTTCATCATACTTTCGGATGCCTTGACACTGTATTTTAAGCCTTTAGTACAGACTCAGGAACAACATCTAACTGGCGCCGCTACCGGGGACACGAAGTTACGAAATCTTTTTCCCTAGGAAAACGACAAACTATTTTGTTGATAGTGTTACTCTTTGATAGTGAACATAGAGTACACACAGTTTTAAGGCTTTTAAAAAAAATATATATATATTTCACTTGGCGACTCCACTGAAACACAAACTAGCGTCTGGTAGAAGGCATACCAAACAGAACCCGGATGGCAAGCTGATTACGCCTGTTAATGATCCTGAAAAAATTTTAAAAGCAAGAGGCTCGTCTGAGGAAACCGCTACCGTTCATAAGCCCAAAAAACCACTTTTAAAGGCTAAATGCCCTTCAGAACCTCATACTTCCTGCAACCCTTTGTCTGATACCAGAGATCCTAAAAAAAACTACTCTAAATTTAGGAATGAGATCCATCAGACTTTCCCATCTATAAACAAGGGAAAAGGTCCTTTAGAAAGATCGTTGTCATTTGACCTACCAGCCTTTCTTCAGCAGAACTTCCCAGTTTCACCTGATTCAAAAGAGTGTGTTACACCCTCATTTCCTACTCCCAAGTCGATGGCAGGCGTCGGAGGAGGAGGTAATGTCCCTCCTCCTAGAGTATTTGCAAAGGTAGCAGTGAGATACGCTCCCCTAGTTTTACCCGTTCACCTTCATGATTTACCTGACAACTACATTAAAAATCTTCCTAAGTTCACTGGGGAGGGAGATCTAACCGCAGCTGAGCATATAAACTTTTTTGACCAGTTCGCAGACATCTGTGGTATTAAGCACGAGGATGTTTATTCGAGACTTCTTGTACAGACTTTGAAGGACAGGTCCGAACTTGGTTTAGGAGCCTTCCTGCAGCTTCTATTCGAACATATGATGCATTGGAAGATGCTTTCCTCAGACAATGGGGAGAGCAGAAAGATCACTTATATTACCTTACCGAGTTTGGGTCTCTAAAGAAAAAGAACTCGGAAATAGTTATGGAATTTATTCTGAGATTTAACAAACTGTATAATAAAATTCCAGCCGCTATTAAACCTTCCGAACCCTCAGCCAAAGTAACCTTTGCGGGAGCTTTCGAACCTGATTTTGCCCTACTTTTGCGAGAAAGAAGAGGAGCCACCCTAAATAGAATGCAAGACGATGCTGTCGAAATAGAATCTAATATGATGGCTTCAGGCAAGTTAAAGACTAAAGTAGAAACATTCAACTGAGAAAATAGACGCTATAGGGAACTAGCGGGTCCTTCGGGGTCAAATAGATATACTGATGACAGAGTAGATGATATGGCCCAAATAATTAAAGAACTGTCTAACAAAATCTCTAGGATTGAATTGGATCAGGCTAAAGATGATTCTTCTAACAAAAAGGACTTCAGGAGAAACCCAAATCCCCAAAATCAACAGAGGCAAATAAAGAATGAAGATCAAAAAATCCAAGCTCCACTAAAAAATGAAAATTTTATAGGAGCAAATGACCTCCAAGATTTCGGAGATTCGGAAGATGAAGTTGCGTGTTTCGGTGATGAATGTTGCCAGTCATTTTTGACCAGGGAAGACTATGAGAAATCTTTAAATACCTCTCAACCTTCTAATGAAGATGAAGAAGGTGATCATCCTGACCTCTGCGTATCTCAACCAGAAACAGAAATGATAGCGGCTGATTTTCAACCCAAAT
>ML824317.1:89004-100350 GCA_009831015.1 Picea engelmannii | reverse complement strand
TGTGAAAGATATATTGGTACAGCCAGATAGTGATGGAAAACGAGGGCGTTGGCTCGCTAAAATACAAGAATTTGATCTGGAAGTCAAGCCTACTAAATTGATAAAGGGGCAGGGTCTGGCCAAACTCTTGGCTGAGTCGAACCATAGAGATCTTGACATCAATTGCCTACAAGAGGAAAACAGAGACACACATTTGCAAGAGCCAGATGACCAGACACATGCAAGCAAGGTTGAAGAAAAATTCATGTCGTCAGGATGGTATAAAGATATAGTTTTCTATTTGTTAAATCTGAAATGTCCAGATGGACTAACACCAGCTAAATGCAGAACTTTAAAACTCCATGCTGCAAAATATTGCATCTCCGAAAATCAACTATATTGGAAGGATCCACTCGGATTCTTACTAGTCCGTTTGGTTGAGTCGGAAACTCCACGGGTTATGGAAGAATTTCATGAAGGAATTTGTGGAGGACACCATGCATGGAGAGCCACAGCCTACAAGATCCTGAGGGCCGGATACTATTGGCCAAAACTATTTTCGGACGTCAATACCAAAGTACGTGCCTGTTACTCATGTCAAATATTCGCTGGTAAGCAGAAACTCCCTGCACTACCACTCGTTCCAGTCAAAACTGAAGCCCCATTTCAACAATGGGAATTAGACTTCATAGGGGAAATTAATCCCCATTCCAATGCTCAGCATAAATGGATCTTAACAGCCACAGATTATTTTACAAAGTGGGTGGAAGCAATTCCAACCAAAAGGGCAACATATTCGGTGGTGATTGACTTCTTGGAAGATAACATCTTGTCGAGATTTGGGTGTCCCCGAAAGATTGTTACCGACAACGCCCAGGCTTTCAAATCCATGGCTATGATCAATTTCTGCCAGAAGTACAGTATCGTTCTCGGCCATTCCACTGCTTATTACCCTCAGGGAAATGGATTGGCCGAATCATCTAACAAGAGCCTGATAAACGTAATCAAAAAAGTACTGGATAAAAACAAAAGGTCCTGGCATGTGCATTTGAAGTACGCGTTATGGGAAAATCGCATCAGCACTAAAATGTCTATCGGCATTTCGCCGTTCCAGTTGGTCTATGGAACTGACACGGTTCTGCCTATAAACTTAGCGTTGCCAGTGATGAAATTATGGCAGGATCAGAACGAAGAACCCAACCATGTAAGCAGGAGAATTAACCAGCTGATCGAGGTTCAACAACACATAGTGGAGGTTGATGAGAAAATGCAGAAATACCAGGACGATATGAAAGCATTGTTCGACATCAAGGCAAAGAACAAAGAATTCCTCCCAGGTGATTTAGTGTTAAGATGGGATACGAGAAGGGAAGAAGCCGCGAAGCATGGAAAATTTGATCACCTTTGGTATGGACCATTTAGGGTCTCAGCTCCAGAAGGAAAGAATTCCTTTCTTCTGGAAAATATTGATGGAGAAGTTCTCAGCGCCCCGATCAATGGGCAGTATCTAAAGCACTACATGACGTGACGATTCAAAAAAATAAATAAATAAATAAAATAATATTATATATATATATGTATGTATGTATGTATGTATGTATGTATATTTGTAAATAAATAAATTTGTTCAAACATGTACTATTAATTTTTGGTTTTCGTTCCTAAACTTTCAACACATTTTCAATAAAATTTGTATTTGTTTTTTTACAGGATTCCAGCCATAGACGAAACTAGCTCAAAAAATTAAGGTGCAGGTCAGTGTGGAAAATAGAACAACATAAAACAGGTGATACCTAAGATATTTCATAAGCTCATAGAGAAAGTGAAAAGAAAAAATAGAGGTGAACTTTCTAAATACACAGGTCATGAAAGGTTGTTTAAGCAAACTGAGGTGACATTTTTCAAATTTGCAATATAAAGGTTAGATAACAAGAATATAAATAGTTTCATAATCTTCAAATAAAATAATTTGAATGAATACATTAAACCTAAAAACAATCAGTCATAATTTTTGCTCCTAAATATATTCGAAAATCAGTACCGAACTGTGGTGACCTTTGTATATTAAGCCATTGAATTGTTGCCTTGTTTTTGTCTATCTTTGGGCCTAACTTTCAGTGAGTCACTATATTCCCGAGTCTTTGTGAAGGAGTAAAATTTTTTTGTTTTTAAACCTCAAGGATTTCGAAACTGATCTTAATAAGAAAGCTGGTCTTCACAACTACTCAATCTTCTGCTAATCCAAGGAACGTTTATAGCAATCCTGACTTTCCTAGGTTTTTCAACAGCATCGAAAAAATCAAAGCTTGCTTGAACAGGATGTCCCTTAAATTTTTTTACTATTCTCCCCTGTCTCCCTAGGAATGAAGGTCTTGTGAGGGTCAAAAGAAGGTTGATACCGAGTAATCAAAATAAGTTGACAGACCTCTTATAAAAAATATTACACAGATCTCAGCCCTGATATAAACTGATTGCTCCCATCTTCGTGTTTTAAAAAGTAAATACTAAGACAGGTGGTGAAAGGAAATTCAGAAATGATTGTGCCCACCTAGTCCATTAAGACAGGAGGTGAAAGGAAATTCAGAAATGATTGTCCCCACCTAGTCCATTAAGACGATGAAAGAAAATTCAGAAATGATTGCCCTCATCTTAGCGTTTAAACGCATAAATATTTTCCAAAGTGGTGAAAAGAAATTCAGTGAAAAAAGGGTCAGATAACTTCACTGGGGTACTGAACAGGCTCGCTAGCAGTGAAGCAATGTCTGAGAGGTCTGTAAGGCTGTTACACATCAATATCAATCTACTCAGGTAACCAACACTTTCTGAAAGCCTGATCATTTCCCCAAATTCGGATCGCACTTCCCTATTTAAAATTGTATAATAACATTCTTTTAATACAAGCTGAGAATCGTAAGATCTGTTGAAAATCCTAGGGTCGTTTTGACTGTCTTAAAGCATCCCCAAATTTAGTATTGAGAAAGGGAAGATTGTGAAAGTGACTTCAGCTGTGTTTGGAAAAAGTATCTGAGTTCGAAAAAAAAATCTGAGATACAAAACAAAGATGTCCCCCTCCCCTTTCTATCTTCTTCCTGGAATGTTTCTGTGGATTTTAGCCTGTGACTCCATTTACCCAATATTGGCACCTGGTCTACTGTTCTTCCCGCCTCACAGGGAAGCGGGATCCCTAGTTGGAGCCTATGTTGGAGTCGCCCTTGTTTTTTCACCTTCCAAAAAATTTTCAATTTTTGAAACTTGAAATCTAAGATTGATTTTCTTGTTCCTTCCGAGATCTTAAAAACTCTGAAGTCTTGTCGCCTGAACAGAAATTATTTTCCTACTTGTAAAGAAAAACAAATCCGTTTTCGCAAGTATGTTCGCTCTTTTGTTGCATTTCGGGGTCTCGCGGGTCGGATACTTTAAACCTTGAGTTCACACGTCCCGAGTCACGAAACGGCGAAGTCGTTTTCAATTTCTTCCCAAGACATTAACTAGGGTAAATCTTGTAACTCATGAGTGGGCGTTGTCGCGAGTTCGCCTCTCGGCATTTGTCAAACACAAGTTTATGTTCTTACAACCCCGAGAGCCGAGAACGCGATAATTCTTGCGATATCCTTGGTCAAGGATTAAAGGTCAAAAAACTAACCATGGTTAACTTTGGTGCTCGGCATATCGCCACTCGTCACTTTCTTTCATAAAGTTAAGGCGTCTAAAATCCCAACTCGCGAAATTGCGACAAGATTATGGCAAGATTAATTAGTAACCTAATCTAAGATTTTCTTCCCATATTTTGAGCCTTAATTATCGCCACATCGCGGTATCGCGACTCGGCATACCTTTCTCCCAAAAATCTGTCTTCGAATTTCTGAGTCGCGATATGGCGAATAAATTAATTATGCAATTAATGACGCTCCAAATCATGTTTACTATTAATTGAATCCAAGTCGGCCCTCGCAGTCTCGCGATTTGAAGAGTCAAAATGTTTAAACAAAATTCACGATGCAGCGAATAGCGAGAAAATTATTTAAGTTGCTAAGATTTGAAATTTTAAAATAAAACGAAATGCGTCCCGTCCCGCGCATCGAGGTTTGCGCATTTCCCAAAACACCTGCTGCTCACCATACCCCGATTGCCTGTCAAGCCGCCAAACATTGATGACATTAATGAAGAATTAGGGTAAATCCACGAATAAACAAGATCGGATTTACGCAATAAATTGTTTCTAATTGCGATTTGACAGACTTAATTCGAATAGTACAGAGTTTTCAAATATATATGGGAGTTTCATTTTATTTTAAACATTTCTCATAAGCGTACAGAGAACGCCTTTCTGCGAGTGAACTAATTTCTACATGTATACACAGGTCTATCACAGAAGAAAGAAAAAGAAAACTTCAGCCATGGCTCCACGGAAAGCTACGAAGGCGAATGTCGAGGATGCAGGGCAAGGTACAGATATTGTTTCCGACACTTCACCTCGGAGTGGCGGTTCGGTACCTAGCTGGTCGTTTGTTTCAAATGTTCTACAAACTGAGTTGGTAAATTATTCAGATTCCGACGATGATGACAATGAAAAGGATGATTTGAACACTAAATATAAAATTGTTGTTCAATCTGGAATGCATAAGATAGCAACCAGACCACGGTTGCTCCCCTATTATGATATGATCTGATGGGCTTTGGATCATATAGACTTTCCCACCATAACTATCCTAAATGATCAGCAGGTCACGGTCGGGACTTTTAGGCCGGAGCACATCCAAGGCATGTATAAACTTCCATCAAAATCTGAATACACGTATGATGTTGATTTCCTGAAGAAGTTTAAACAGAAGGAGTGCATTGAATATGACAAAACCATGCCTAGTTTGATTAAAGATTGGGTTTCGCGCACCGCGAAATTCAGAGCAAATGACAAGGGCATATATTCTATCGATTCCCTGGAGCCACAATATAAATATGTGGCCATGATGACCTGTCGACTTTGGGGGTGAGAAGATACATCACATTTTTATATCTCTTGGGTGCCTCTCATATTTCGGGTTGCTGAAGGTTACTCATTCAACTGGGCGAAGATGCTCTCAGACAGCTTGTTTAACAGGGTCACCGAATATCGGGAGAAAAAGGCCAATGGGAAACCATCAGCATTTTTCATGTCTGCATATATCATGGATGCAGTATGTTCCATGACTCCATTCCCTTTGATGAATTGGGATTGGAATCCTACTCACGCAAAAGTTGTACACGAGTATCACGACAAGCTGTGGGAGGATAAAGCGGACAAATTTATTTACGAAATTTTCAACTGGGTGATGGTGCCCCTGCACATCACCATTTTTGGTCGTTCGTCACCTCGCATCTCAAATAGCATTGCTACAAATCTTAGTGGCATCGCGGACTGGTACGTAGAAGTAGAGTTTTCCTACTTCAGAGTGTTCGGAGCTGATGTTCCCCCTCTTGCGCTACCATTGTTCATCCCTGACAAGATGGCCTGTCGTAAGATTGCCCGACAAACAGTGATCGGCGGAGTAGATAAAGAGTTCAAAGCATCATCGAAGAAGGTATGGTCATTTTTCCCCGTTCGGCTAAATGCTTATTCTTTATTGGATTTTGGACATGCTAAAGCTGAGGCTGCAACCTTAGAAGACTTGAGTTTGGTCTCTATTGAATATAAAAAGCATGATCCTCAGAAAATTGTAAGCACCCATTTGTCAAATTGTGGGTTGAAGAGGTTTGAACACGAGTGTTCACCCTCGGATGATATTTTCCGAGGGGCGAAGTCCTATGGGGAAGTGCTAGTTCGGATCAGATATTTAGCACCCGAGGACATGGCCTCTGTTTTAAAGTTTCAGGAGCATAGAAAAAGATGTCTCCAAATTGTGCTAGGAGGTTTGGGTCTTTCCAAAGATGAAAAGAAGGATGCTGAAAGTTCTGAGAGGCAAATTTCTAACCCCGAAAAACATCAAGAAGGGGAGCATGAGAATAATCCCGAAACAGAACAAGAGACTACAGACCCGCCCAAGGAACATAGCCCAGAGTTGGAAGTAAGAACTACAGACCCACCCAAGGAACATAGCCCAGAGTTGGAAGTAAGAACTACAGACCCGCCCAAGGAACATAGCCCAGCGGTGGAAGTAAGAAACACAGACCTGCCAGAAACTCAGAATCTAGAGACTGAGACGATGACCTCTGATCCTCTGAAGGATCAGGACTCACTCGTCACACCAGGAAAGGAGGCGAAGCAAATCGGGGAACCCATCACTTCTGTCACCCCTTTACAGTCGACGCAAGGGAATATAGAAGAGGGATGGATTTTTGATGAGGAGCTAATGCCTATCAGAGCGGAAGAGCTTCCCCCAAATGAATTCTTCTTTGACAAAAAGAGGAAAGCAGTTGTGAAAAGGGAGCTCTACTAGGATGAAGGATCAGCAGCTAAAAAATTCAAAGTGGTGACAGATGGAAAGAATAAAAAGAGTGAAGAATTCGCCACAGAGATCGCAGGGACGCTAGGAGCATATGCGTCGGCAAATCAATTCTCGGTCGGGATGTTGAAAAATTAGCTCAAAAGAAAAAATCGCCTGATCAAGACACTCGAAGCCCCAGTAGCTTCGGCCGTGGAAAGCGCTAAGAGTCAGGCGAGTGGAGAAATAGAACTAGCCCGATTGGCCGATCAAAAGGAAATTGAAGTCCTCAAAACCAAGTTGGAACAAGCAAATTCAGTGATCTGAGATGGTGGGATACAGGCAAGTCAGCAGAGGAGTATGATCACAGGGTTACAGGCTCAGTTAGAGGTTGTTGAAAGCAAAATGATCGACGTCGAGGGGTTTAAATCTCGAGCGATTGATATCAGGGGCAGGATCTCTTCTGTACAACAAAGTCTGTTAGACAAAGTGGGGGTGATCCGAGAAGATTGCGTGTTAATACATCATATTTCAAAAAATCTGACTGTCAAAGAAAGGAACGCAGAGGCTGCTCGGGTCACTTTTAAAGAGGCAGTGATAGCTACCAACAACATGTTTTCGACAGATTCCCCAAGACTCACCATCGCCGAACAAACAAGAGGTAATATTATGTTAAAGGATTGGGAACATAATATTACCTTAAGCAAGGAACAGGCTCAAAAAGTAACCAATTCATTACAAGAAGCCTTCAATGCCATAGATGGCGAGCTGCTAAGAATGGAAAATGGAGGTGACTCAGAAACGCTAAGGCAAATGAATGTAGATCAGATCTCCCTCGATCAAAAGGCGAAGAATGAAAGAGATTCGACGGATATCTCTAAGATGGACAGGGTAGATATGGCTCAAGTTGATAAACATTTGATTCAACCGAGTGCACAACTCAGCGCTCTTCACATCAGTGACGCACAAATAGGTGATAAACTTCCACAGTTGGATCGAGAGTGCTATTTTGCCGAGGCCAACTATCAAGCAGAGCCTTCACAGCTTGTATCCCAGTTCGTAGACAAATGTATCATATGCACCAAATCCACGCAAAGACAAGCACCTGGCACTTTTTGAAAATAGAGTAGAAGAGATGGAGTGACATCGCTCCTCCCAGCTGTCAAGCGGAGCCTTCACAGCTTGTATCCCAGTTTGTGGACAAATGTATCATACGCGCTGAATCACGCATAAGGCAAGCACCTGGCACTTTTAAAATTTTGTATAAAGGGACACAAAAGAAGAAGAAGAGGCTGGACCTTTTTGGTATCGATTGTAATAGAGTTTTACATTGGAAGAAGTTAATATACAAGCAAATTTGAAGATTCTCTATTCCGTCCAGACTGTATTATCAAGTTTTCTTCTTTGTGTTTCATGTTTCATTTCATTTCGCTCATTCATAACTGATGTGCTTTGTTATAATTTAGTACGACCACTACTATAACAAAGGAATTCTGGTTTTCTGTCTCTGTCTATTGTTTTTCCTCTGCACCGGCTATCAGCGAGTGTAAGACCAATTCGCATTTTCAGAATTCTACGTTTATTCTCGGCTATGTCGGTTATTTTCTCACCATTTTCTTCTTCTGCTTATATGTGACTTTTCTTTTGACAGAAACCTCATGTTATACGCAGCTAAATGTTTCTCTTTCGCATCACACTTTTATATTAAATTATAATGCAGTTACGGGAAAGGGCCTTCTTTTGCAATCTTTATTTCGTTCAGAAAACGTAAAAATCTCTCTTTATTCCGACCAAATTGAAACAGTACTGAAATCTCTCTTTAAATTATTTCCTACGATTATTGTTCCTCAATGACTGTACCTGCAGCTACACAACCTAATATTGAACCCGGGCTATCTAATCAAACACATATTGCTTTAAATCTTTTCGATACAATCCTCAAAACTACTAACACCCGGGAAGAACTCGAGCGTTCATGGGCAGCCATTGAGCGTGATATAACTGCTCAAGAGCAGTTGGAAGCTAGACGACGAGAACGTAGAAATTTGCCCTAGTTTCTCATACCGAAGGTTAGTATAATCCTTTATCAACCTTCATCATACTTTCGGATGCCTTGACACTGTATTTTAAGCCTTTAGTACAGACTCAGGAACAACACCTCCTTTCACTATTGATCAACATAACAAAATTCTTTTTTTGTTTATCCATGGATTATAAGCTTGATTCTATTCTATTAAGATTTTATCATCTGCCATCTTTTATGGTGTTGTGTTGTTGTAATTGAATGATTGCTAGTCTAGAAATAATCATAGACTCTTCACATCAATCTCTTAATTAAATTTGATGAATCAATATTTTAAAATAAATAGCAAGCAAATATTTTATCGCCTATCAATATATTGAAATGAAATTTCATTTTCTTACCTGTTTTTATCAACATTTTTGGATGTGGAAAAATTCGGATAAGTAATTATTAATTTATTTATATTATGTCTTTTGGATTTAAGAAAAATATAATTAATTAATTATTATTTTATTAATATTATGAATACGTAGAATGTTTTATTATGTTTGCATTATTGATGGGTTATATTAATCAAAAGCAATGCTGGGATTTCTCGTAGCTCTTACATTATTTGCTAGGTAATACATATATAAAAGTTCCATTTATATGGGATCAGTTAAAGATTGCATGCGCTTGGAGTAGTTAAATATTGCATAACAGGAAGTTAAATTTGAATCGAACTCCACCGCTTATAAAATTCTATTGCATAACACTGGGTTAAATTCGAATCAGATTCCATGATTTTCAAAAAAATTTAATGCATTTAGTTTAGTTTGATGTTTATACTTTTGTAAGTTAGGCAGGGATTAGCTGCTTATTTATATATCAACTAAAAAATAGTTAAACTTAAAAGAAAAGCTTTCTAATGTAATTGTTTAGATTATCTACTTACAAAAACTCGGGTCTCTAATAAAAGCACAGCTACTTTTATGTTACCAACACATGGGCCTAATTCCCTTGAAAATTAATTGAGTTGTTTTGCATATGCTTAAATTTATATTCAGAATTATATATCCGAAAGAGGTCTGTAAAAATTGTATACTTCTAAACATTAATTAATAATATTTCTACTACCTATCAGGGCATGGTTCCAACAATTGTGGAACGTACTGCCAATTTGTTGGAGGAATGGAGCAAATTGGTGTTGTCTGGTCAAGCAGAAGTTGAAGTACTAAAGGAGTTCCGCAATCTGACAGCAGATCTTATTGCTCACACAGCATTTGGAAGTAGTTATGCAGAGGGAAAGAACTTCTTCAATATGTAGAATCAACTAATAATTTTTGCAGTTGAATCATTGCGTACAGTTTACATTCCAGGCTTCAGGTGATAATTTGAAGTTTTGGTGGCAGCACCATCATTCAATCTCATATGCCTTAAATGTATTATAAATATAACAGCTTTTGGACATACAAAGTTTCTCTGGATATTTTTATCTAACCTTAACTTCAGAAGTTTTGCAATATTTTATCAAGAGAAATGGGATTTACTGCAATGGAATATTTATCATCCCTCTCAAGCTCAACTGCCTATACAGAATTTAGAGAGTTATGTGCGTTTAGTCTGCAATATACCATGTAGTGTGCCATGATTTAGAAGATTTTATAATATCGGACACTAACTTTTGTAATTTGTGAGAGTGGCCTCCTCGACAGGTTTCTGCCTACAAGAAAGAACAGGCAATGTTGGAAGTTGGAAAAAGAACTCAGAAGATGCATTATGCAGGTTATTGAAGCTAGGGAAAGGATTGCTGGAAAAGAAAAGTCGGACAGCTATGGTGCTGATCTACTTGGTCTAATGATGTCTGCTAAAATGCAACGGGTAGGGGGCAATGTACAAGATGTTCGCATGACTATGGAGGAAATCGTTGATGAATGCAAGATTTTCTACTTTGCGGGGCATGAAACTACATCAAGCCTGTTGACATGGACCATGATATTACTGGGGATGCATCAATACTGGCAGGCGCGTGGACGCAAAGAGGTGTTGGAAGTATGTGGAAAAAATGCTTACCCGGATGCAGATAGCGTGAATCGCCTTAAGATTGTAATGGTTGTTTCCACAAACCTCTCTCCAAGCAAATTACAGTAGATTATTATTATTTCATATAAGCTAAATTAGAATAATGAACTGTAGAATCTTTAAGTGGTTGATTAGCTACTTTAAGAGAAAGTAATAAATTAGAGATTATAGTGTAGTATCTTATCAGAATTGCTTCACAAACACTACTGTGAAGCAGTGGGTAAATCGCAGAAAAACTATATTAACTAAACAAGTACGTGTAGACGGTCCTAATATTAAGCTACAAATATTTTTCATTCTCAAGGCAGAAAGTTTGGCTGGCTGGCTAAATATATTGTACTCATGTTTTCAGGTGGGAATGATTCTAAATGAGGCCCTAAGACTTTATCCACCAGCAGCGTTACTACAGAGAGAGACATACAAACCAATGAAGCTTGGAAGGCTCTCAATTCCTGCAGGCACTGGTCTTCTGCTTCCAATCCTCGCAATCCACCATGATCCATCGTTGTGGGGAAATGATGCAAAAGAGTTTAACCCATCACGATTTGGTGAGGGAATTGCAAAAGCCGCAAAGCATCCATTAGCATTTATGTCGTTTGGAAATGGTCCAAGTGATAAATTGTGAAGCAAGAAATGCAGAGAGAGAATAGAACAGAAAACAGTATATTAGAATATATGAAGAAGAGTACAAAATGAGTACATGAAGAAGTTCAGAAGTAGTAAGTCTGAAGAAGTACTATGCAATGGGAAATAGCTGAGCTAAATAGGCTCAAGCAAATCAAGAATAGAAAGTACAGTTGTCCAGTACAGCTGGCAGTGTACAGTCAGACTGTTGAGGTTACATTATATTTAACACTCCCTCTTAAACTCAACAGTTACAATCAT
>ML824317.1:72872-87509 GCA_009831015.1 Picea engelmannii | reverse complement strand
TTGTTCAAAGTCATCCAACTGCTGATGGATTTCTCTCAAACTTCGAGTTCTCTGATTTTGTGGTTCAGAGAATGATTCTCTGTTGGAAGTTGAGTTATCCTGAGAATTTTCAGGTTGTCTTTGTACCTGCAATCTTGGAAGAATAGTTTGAGGTACTTGTTGTCTTGAATTTTCTGCATTTTCAGAACTTGGCAGCAATGGATTTTGATTGTCCATCTGCTGATTTTCTGAATCATTCCAGAATTGATTTTCCAGAAATTTTACATCTCTGCTGAGAATTAGTTTCTTGGTTATTGTATTGTAAAGCCTATAAGCTTTAGATGTTTCACTATATCCAGTGAAAATCCATTTCTCACTTTTTTCATCAAGTTTCTTCCTTAATTTGGAAGGTATGTGAGCATATGCTATGCATCTGAATGTCCTTAGATGCGCTACATTGAGCTTTGTCCCACTCCATGCTTCTTGAGGGACTTTTAGCTTTAGTTTGGTCATTGGAGATCTATTCAAAAGATAAACTGGGCATGCTATTGCTTCAGCCCAAAACCTATTTGACAAACTGATCTAAAAATGAAGAAGACTTGTAAACTTGAAAATATTTGCAAGTAAATTTTATGTGTTAAAAGCAAATGGATCAACTTTGCAACACATCATTAATAGGATTTACTCATTCAAGATGCATATAAACAGCAGCTTAATCAATGAACAGAAAACACATAACACAACAAATGATAAAGGAGTTCACCCCTCTCTTGGGCTACATCTCCTGGTCCAGCTTCCAATGGATCATTATTATTATTTTCTCAAAGTGCTAAAAAAACATGCTTTACAATGCTCAAAGTGACCAACAGACTGCTCCAATGGCTTCAGAGCGTCCAAAAACCCCTAGCTGGGCTTTTTCGGCACCTCGTTTGGCCAAAAAACGAAGAAGTTAGGCTTCCTAGAAGTCCCCCCTTCAAGCTTGTTGTCTATGCATCTACAAATTGCACCCTTGTTCATGCAACCTAGCACACACGCTATTTAAAGCGTAAAAACCCGGCACCGAACACAACCGTGCCAACGGTGCAAACTGTAGGACAGTTATGGGCGCGCCAGCCCCTAACCGCCAATCTCTCGGGCACATGGGTCCATGATATGACCTCGCGCATTTTTAAAAAGGGCTCCATCCCATAGGCAAATAAAACAGTGACATGTGGCGGGCCGTTTTCAACCGTTTTAAACCACAATTTAAAACCCAAAACACGTTCCCATTGTACCGGAGTTATATGAATTGGTCATATGGTATGAATGTTATAACCACGGGCTAGGGCTAAGCCCCAGCCCGACCCCCGCGCCAAACAATAAACAATACGAATTTAAATTTATTTAAACCCACTCATATAGCAAGGAACAAACGGTGGTATATTGGTTGGGTGGACTTTGTTAAGGCTTTACACCGGTGGGGAGGTATAGGTTTCGACCCCCATGGACCCCATACAATTTTAAATAACAAACCATAGCCAATAACGGGGTGCCACGTGGCAGCCCATGACTGGGCCATGTGGCACCATACCATTAACCAAAAATGATGCCACATGTCACAACACAATTCGACCACATCTGCCAATCAAAAACTACCATGTCATCACATGCCACATCAGCATATGGTCGTACGGTCTCTGCCATGTCATCGTACGGCCATGCCACGTCAGCCTGTACGGACTACACAGTCAGCGTCCTTTTTTTTTGCATGTTTGACGATCCGAACAGATCGCGATATCTCTCGCTCCCGACGTCCGTTTGAGATGAAACGAGTTGCGTTGGGTTCACAACGATGAGGCCTATGCTCTTGTTCGATTTGAAGCGATTACGAGCACTTTGAATTTTTGAGCAAAATTTGATCCCCTGATCACAAACTTTTCTCTTTAAGAAGTGTTCTTGCCATATTCATTATTGTCTGATTTTTCCTTTCAGCCACTCCATTATGTTGTGGAGTATATCTGGATGTTGTTTGCATGATAATGCCTTGTGATTTGCAGAAATTTGCAAATTCTCTGGAGTTGTATTCTCCTCCTCCATCTGACCTGAGTGCTTTGATATATTTGTCACTCTGTTTTTCAGCTTCTGCCTTGAATTCTTTGAATTTTGCAAAAGTTTCAGACTTGTGTCTGAGAAAATAGATCCATATTTTTCTGCTGAAATTATCAATAAACATTAGAAAGTAAAAGCTACCACCTATTGACTCTGTTTGCATTGGTCCACATAGGTCAGTGTGAACAAGTTCAAGATGTTGTTTGGCTTGACTGGAAGACTGTGGAAGACTAGTTCTCTTATGTTTTCCAAATATGCAAGACTCACATGGGGGAATTTTCTCTTTAAATATAGGAAGACCTTTGACCATGGAGTTCTTCTGAAGAAGACTTAGACTCTGAAATGGTAGATGTCCAAATCTTGTATGCCAAACCATAGTTTCATTCAAGGTGGATGGACTTTGTGCATATGGTTGACTCAGATTTGCAGTTCTGAGGGTAAGGGGAAACATCCTATTCTGAGTCATATGGATTTCAGAAATCAATTTTCTGCTTGGGATTTTGTCATATATCTTGCAAGATGCTCCCTCAAAAAGTACCTTATAGCCATGTTCAATGAGTTGTCCTACACTTAGCAAATTATGTTTCAGCTCTTGAACATGATAGACATTGTTTATGTCTTTATTTACATTCTGTTTAGTAAGAATAGGAACAGTTCCTTTTCCTTGAACTTTGACTAAATAATCGTTTCCAAGTGTAATATCAGATGAGATTGAAGAATCAATGCATGAAAGTAATTCTTTGTTACTTGTCATGTGATTGTTGCATCCACTGTCCAGCAACCAGAGATCTTTAGGTTGTTGTTCAGTTTTGAGGCACGAAAGAAACATACCTCCTGAGTTTTCTCTCGTGTGATTTGACACATGTGCTCTGCCTGAGAGTTGATCTGCTTGCTTCTTCCTGCATTCAGATTCATAGTGCCCATACTTTTTGCAGTAATAGCATTATATGCTTGATTTCTCATTTGATCTTCTCCCTCTACCTCTTTGAGGCTGGAAATTCTGATGTTGATTTTGTTGTTGTTGTCTTTGACCTTGGAAATTTTGATTTGGATATTGTTGTTTGTTACCTCCACTGGAGTGAGGGTTACTTTGATTGCTCCCTCTTCCTTGGTGACCTCTGCTTTTTCCTCTGCCTCTCCCTCTGTTGAAGGAGAATTGAGTTTTGAAAGCATTGGAGATTGACTCATCTGTGAGATGCAGTTTGGTCTCATGTGTCACCAGAGAACCAATTAATTCATCTGTGGAAAAACTGGACAGATCCTTGGATTCAAGGATTGTTGTTACAACCATTTCGAATTTCTTTGGTAAACTTCTGAGAATTTTCTCAACAATGTGTTGATCAGTGATGGTTTCAACAGTCAATCTGATTTGGTTCACGATGCCCATGACTCTGGTCATGAACTGATCCACATTTTCGGACTCTGACATCCCTAGAGTCTCGAATTGCGTCCTCAAGGTCTGCAGTTTCACTATTTTGACCGTTTCATTTCCTTGGTAGGAAGATTTAAGGATGTCCCAGGCCTGTTTTGAAGTACTAGCACCTGTGATTTTTGAGAAAATCGAGTCATCCACAGAATTTTGAATCCAAAATTTAGCTTTATTTTCTCTGTTTCTTTGAGTTGCCTGAGAAATTTTCTGTTGATTACTCATGGCGGACAGGTCTGTTGAATCTGGTTCCACATATCCATGATCCACTGGATCCCAACACTCTTGTGCTTGCAAGAAGGATTTCATCCGAAGAGACCAGAACTCATAGTTCTTTCCAAGAAGAATCGGACCCTGAGTTGGTCCTAAATTGCTAGACGACACCATATTTGTTTTGAAAAAAAATGAACAAAACAAAAACAAAATTCTTACTTACCTGTCTCATACGTATAATTTGCAGTGACTTCAGAACTCTGCGTTCAAGATTTTGCAAGTTTTTGGCTTCACAATTCTGACGTCGGGACTTCGTTATACGAGTCCTCCGATCTCTTGTCTTGCCAACCTCCTATCATCGAAACGTCGATTTGTCGATGGCCGAAGAGAGCTTATTGGCCTTGAATTGGCCCTTAGTCTCCGTTCAATGTGACCATGCACCTTAATGTGATTTTCCAGTTCTTTGTCTTTCAATTTGGTGAAATGTCGAGATTTTCCTTTGGACAATTCAACGGTCCAGATCTTCCTATGATCTGACGGTCCAGATCCTATCAGGATTTCACGATTCGTTATTTCGCGACTCAAACGCGCGACCACTTGGTCTCTCGACTCCTGAAAAGTTGATTCCCGAAATGTCGATGGCCTTCGCTTGCGGGACTTTCCCCAAGTGCCTAGATTGTTTCCACACATCCCCTTACGATGGACGGTCCTCGTCGTTTCTCGATTTTGCGACTTGTGACTCCAAATCCTCTGACAACTTGAAACCCCGGTAGCTGAAATGCCGACGGTTTCCTCGATCTCCGCCATTTGTCTGAAAGAATGGACGGTTGTGATATTTTCGTGATTTTGGGACTTTCTTCGTGGAGTGTCATGACCTTACGTCAACAAGACCTCTGATTACCCAAACTCCGAAATGTTGAAATGATGGCACTTGGATCTGTTGCCACTTGTCCTCTGAGATGGACAGCTCACAATCTTTTCGGGATTTCGCGATACATGATGTCGGCATTTCGCGTATCGAAGTTTTGGAGAGTTGTCTCCTTCGCTCGTCCAACTCCCGATCCCCGATTTTGTGATGGGATAATATCGACGACTCATGATCTATCTCGATCCGACGGTCCAGAATAACTCGTGATTTCATGATTCGCGAATTCTCATGGCAGTCTTCTGACCTTTACACCTTGCGAGTCAGTGAAATGCTGAGATCTCGCCACGTGTCTCTTGATGGATGGTCCATATGATGTTGGGATTTCGTGACTTCACAAGTCGAAATTTCTCCTGTGCACTTCATAGGATTAAACCTCGTGCACTCTCTCGCAGATCCAACGGTTGTCGATCCTCTGTGCAAGATCTAACGGCTGAAATTATTTCGCCTTTTCTGCGCTCTTCTTGTCCCTTCTGAACTGTATTTCTGCCTCGGATCTGTTCGTAGGACAAATCTTACATCCGCGATGGCTATTCTTTACGCGTTAGACGCGATCTTTGTTGCATTTGAAGGAATTTTCTCCTGCGAAAGAAAAATTTGTGAATCTTTCAAAGATTTGAAAGAATTTCACGAGTTCTTTGTTCTCTGCTGCAATCTTTGACAGATTTGAGCGATTTCCGAGATTCTTTAAATGCTTCTTCTTTCTGCAACTATCTTTCACGAATTTGACCAAATGCTTTGAATTTTTCAAGAGTTCCCGCCTCTTGTAGCTCTTCTTCGTGAATCTTTGATGATTCTTGAAAATTGTACAAGAATCTCTATTGTTTCTTCCTTCTCAGTCTCTGCTTCCTTCTCGTGTTTCTTCTCCTTGAGACTTTCGAGCGTAGTATGCTCTGTGACCTCACGTGAGATTCTTACGCTGATCTTTTGAGAGTATGAGCGGATAGCTTCCTCATGGAAGTTTCCTGCGAGGATCTTTCAAGAGTATGATGGACAACTCTCCAAACCTTGTGAAAAGTCTATGTCGAATTGATCTCAAGATCCGTGTAAGATCTGCACTGTTTGAGGATCATGTTGCTCTCCAGCCTTTTTGAAGAGGCTTACAGCTGAAGCTCTGATACCATGATAAATTGTGAAGCAAGAAATGCAGAGAGAAAGAATAGAACAGAAAACATTATATTAGAATATATGAAGAAGAGTACAAAACGAGTACATGAAGAAGTTCAGAAGTAGTAAGTCTGAAGAAGTACTATGCAATGGGAAATAGCTGAGCTAAATAGGCTCAAGCAAATCAAAAATAGAAAGTACAGTTGTCCAGTACAGCTGGCAGTGTACAGTCAGACTGTTGAGGTTACATTATATTTAACACCAAGGATATGTGTGGGTCAGAATTTTACTCTGTTGGAGGCGAAAGTGGTATTAGCCATGGTTCTGCAACAATTTTCTTTTGTCACTTCACCATCTTATGCTCATGCACCTATCCTTATGATCACCATGCAACCCCAACATGGAGCCCAAGTGATCCTCCGCATGAACTAATGTCAAAATGGGTATTTCTGAAAAAACATGCACTTACAAAAATCTAAAACTCTACAGAAATCTAAAACTCCACAGTTTAATCATATCGGTATTCTATTTGCTTCAAATTCCTATATGTTATATATACATATCAATAGCATTGCTTAAAATTCTCTATAGGGCATTGAAGGTGTATTTGGGTGCAAAATCTTTGGTTGCTATGATTGCATTATGGCATTATCCTTCACTTATGTAATAAAGTTATGGATGGTACCATGTAAATTTTTCTTGGCTTATGGTTGTTATCTATGTGATGTTTATAATAATTAGAAATATTACTATTACAGTGACCTTTATGTCTAGATTTTGTGTCACATCAATACTTCCATTTTAATATTGTGTGTTTGGGGCATATATTATGAATAATCCACATGCATAATAATTGTGAGACAGAAGTGCAAGTTCTTACATTGATGTAATAGCATCTTTTTGTTATTATTATATATTAGCAATAAAGGGTAGGTCCAAAATCCTAGGTCCATTGGGGTTTACTAGCAATCTCATTCTCACTTAAGTTCTTGAAAGGGTGGGATTATATGTTGCTTCTAAGAAAAAAAAAAAAAAAAAGACCTAGATAGATTTATGAAGTGAAGGAAATGAAATATGGAAAACAAAAAATCCTAGATAGATTGATGAAGGAAAGGAAATGAAATATGAAAAATCATGTCACTTTGCGAGCTAGTGAATGAGATGTTTATTGTTTTGACCCATATTAAACTTTTTTTTCTTTTATTTTGTAGTATTGTTTCCAAGACTAAAAATTGTATGTTATCAAATTGTTGGAAAGGGAATGAAAGCTAATAAAATTTTGAAGGAAAAGCCTCTTCATAGCTTGATTTCCTACCATGTCTATCCTTTCCAACTTGTGATTTGATATTGGTAGTCTAATCAAACTTCAATATCAGGGAGTCAAGTATAGATGATGAAACCTCAATATTAGGTAGTCGAGTATAAATGATAAAACCTCAATTGATAACAAGACGAAAAGTTCTGGTAGAGGAGTTTTGTGCAACTATGGAAGGCTTGAATCCATATGAAAAAATTCAAGGTATTGCATGAAGTTGATTTTTGGAAAGAGATTGTTGAATATATTTATGAAATAGAGTATTGATATCTTATGGTTGCATGATGCATATAAAATTCTATCAAAACACAATCAAATGGCTATGGAAGCATTTATCATCTTTTCATTAAGAGTTCATTTGACATTAGAAAATATGTAACAACAACTTGATCGATATTTATGCTTGAAAAATCCACCATTAAAAGGGGAATATGTTTTATCTTAGTTAGGAAGAAGAGATATCATCATTAATTCTTTAGGGCGCAAAATATGTTTTATCTGTGTGAGGAAGAAGAGGTATCATCCAATGTGTGAGGAAGAAGAGGTATCCTCCAATGAGTCTCTAGGGCACAAAGTTGGAGCTGATTGATTCTTCTTGGATAGAAAAAGGTCATAACAAGTTCATAAGGAGGAATCGCCAATTACATACAAATCTTCAAACATTGATTTAGTAAAAGAAATGACTAGATACATCTAAAGTGCACATTGCACCTCTAGATGGAGATCCACTAGACACCCCCTAGTTAAATAACCACTAGTCTACACCATGTTCTCTTCTCCGTGTGAATGTATCAATCATTAATTTATAATCCTCTATTTTCAATGCAATTCTTTTATAATGATAATGATATATAATTTCATCTTTAAGCACAATAATCATTCAAAACAATTACAGAGATCAACTCTTTATATCCAGAAGCTCACAATATAGAAAAACGCACATCTACAACCAAGTCTATCTAGGCACATCTAGGATGTACATTGTACCCCAAGTTCAATGTCCTATGATGGCTCTGAATTCTTTCATATAACACGACAACTCTCTTTCTTAATTTCTATATTTATCTTTGTCATAATGATACCTAGAGTCCCTTTAATCCATGTACTTCAATATTCATGTTCCAACTGTTAGAATATAATGGATGTGCCTATTTTACCATTGACAATATCTCTATTGTCACCCAACCATAGGTCGAAGCCACCCTCCGAGCACTTTAACCTTGACAGAGAATCACTCTGGAAGCAAACCCTAGGCTAGATAGACAAACAAAGGGTAGTTCACCTTTCCCCAAGGATAGTGCACCAACAAGAGTTGAGCATATAGTCCAAACCCTAGCCAAGAGATAGTCCAAGTGTAACTGCTAGCTGCAGCAGCTGCAACGACAGCTCTCCTCCAAACCTGCGAAGAAACTGGGCAACTGCAGTGCGCAAAAGTGTTGCTCTGCAATTATGAGACTGCCTACCAGAATGAGAACTGGCCTCCTGTATTTATACTAATTCTGGCTAATTTCCTGGGCCAACTTCTCATTCTGGGTATCTATTTGTTCAGTATATATTATTATTTATGGTCGACTTCTTCTCTTGGAGGCTAATAACCTAATATAAATTATCTTCTTGAGCCGACAAGTCTTCTAGGGTTATTAGCCAACTCATTAGAGTTTCTTCTTGCTTCCTGGAGTATTCTATCCTTGTCAGGTTTACACGTGGAGGTAAATACCTCCCGCGGATACCATAATATCAACACTGTCTCCTAGCTAGGGAGGTATTATAGGTAATGGTCTTGAGCGCAAAAACATACCATTCACCCTGTAGAATCAACATAGTTGTATAGACTAGATCCTGACTAGATCATGAGCACCATTATCATCATCAGTGTCATCAGCTACATCATCTCTCAAAACCATACTCTATCTGAGTAAGCAAACATGATGCTCACTCCACATAGTGATACAGGAGCCATTCTTCTAATCTAGAAGAGTAAATGCTTTGAACCATTTTCCGTCTAGGAAATCTTTGTCCTTTGATTATCCATCTAACTAATAATCATTTCCAATACTGTTGATAGTATTCAAGGCAATCAAAACAAAATAGAACACAATTGTGTCTGTTCATAGTAGTACATAACTACAATGTAGTGGTACACTACCACACCAAGTAGCAAACAAGGACTTGATTAGTAACGTATAGTCACGAACAGTGGAACACATCCACCACAGTAGTATACATCTACTGTCATACAGTCTTCATAACAAGCATCTGATATCAACCTACACAGAAACAATGTTATGATATAAACTGAATCATCTGGACCAATCTTTCACTCACATCTGTGAGATCTGAAAGAATATATGCCCTCAGAGTAGAACAATGAGATATCTGGACTATTCTTCTCAAGCAAGGAAGAACAATTGTCCTGTCTTCTGAACCTGTACCATTCCCCACCCTGGGCCATTCTTCCTACACTAATCAAAGTGCACCCTGGAGAGAATGTATAAACCCTGAGGAATGTCTGTCCCTGATTGTTGAGCCTGGACCATCCCCCACCCTGGGCCATTCCTCCTACACTAATCAAAGTGCACCCTGGAGAGAATGAATAAACCCTAAGGGGTGATTGTCCGGACCATTTCCTCTGTTAACCACAAGAGGAAAAGACTGTCATGTATCAACCTCCAAAACAGACCATTCCTCATGTTAACCACAATGAGAAATCAATGTTCGGCAAGGCGGGCCGGTCTTCTTGAGTAACCCTTAAGAAGAGAGACTGCCCTAGACCACTCCCCATGTTAACCACAATGGGAAGTCGTTGTCTATGATACATCAGCAATCTGGACCATTTCCCATGTTAACCACAATGGGAAATCGTTGTCCATCAGAAATCTCAATCCACTTTCCAAACAAGAAAGAATCTGTCTAAGCTGGACTATTTTTTAATGAATGTCTTCAATAATATTTTTAGTTCTCCCTCCCAACCTAGGAGTCATCTCTTCCTTTTTCAATAAGGAAGTTTTCTCCACGAGCTCCACCTTGAGTACACAAACTCTTTCATCTTTTACCAAAATGTATGCTTATCTGCTCATCTGTGGAGATATGTATTGGAGAACCACTTTCTCCTTTCTTGACTTCATTACGGATAATGTAATGTTTGATTTCAAATGTACTTCGGTCCGGAACACTGATCTTCTCTGAAGGCTTTATGTAGTTCTAATTAATAAAGTATATCATTGTTGGAAAACTGGAACATATCCATGTGGCACTTCTTCTGTCATCATTGAGATCTGATCTACTGATTAATCATCTTGATAAAATATCTTTGTTATAGAAAATCTTCACCACGCTTATGTTGTACACTGGAGGTTCTCCACCAAGTTGTCCTCTTCTATCTATATGCAAGGGTCTCTTTCTGGTATGCCTCAAAGTCTTGAGGTTTCTCTTCATATGCTCTTTATTCAATTTCTCTCGAGAACATTCTTTGCATTCATCTGATGTAGAACTCCAACTCATGGATGTTGCGAATGATATAATGACTCATGTAGAGATATGTCTGGTGTACTGGAAACAAGTAATCATCATAGTCTTCTCCCTCCATCTGGGAGAACCTCTAGTTCTAGATATTGCAATGTTTTCATTCATAAGTCTTCCATACACTGTTCTTCATCACGACTTTCAGTTCCTTTGCTTGATTGCTTTTATTGAGTTCATATCAGGCTGGAAATCTTGTGATTCTTGATACAATAACTGGTTGTTCTAGCTTCTCTTTCTTTCTTTGAATCTTCATGTTCTTCCTTGTGTTTAGCTCTTGGGTCCATGGAGTAGATTCCATGCCCTAAATATTCCATTTCTTTCTTTCATCACAGGATCATGGATGTGGATGGACAACCAAGGATACTTTAAAGGTTTCTCTTTGAAGAAGACTTCTTCTAAGGTCGGACTGAACACGTACTGCCTGCTATCATGGATATATATATTTTATCATCTTCAATGGATCATAGGATTAGCTCCCTCATAATCCTTGCTTCATGTATGAATACATGCTCTTCTTTATGGTGATATATAATTGGCTACCTCCATCTAGGAGAGTCCACGCTTTCGTCTGCATCTGCATTCCCTTCTACAAGGTGATATATGTCTTTCTCCAATTTCCTCTTGATTACTGACTTCTTTCTATCTTTGCTTCTTCTAAGTCTCTTCATGATGGATTCATCTTATCTTGCAATAGCTTTCACATTATTTGTTTGATATTTCATCCTTTCTTGTATAATGATAGCAATCCTTATCTTGTTGCTCTTCCATAGATGAAGTTCTTCTTGGAACGTATTATCTTCTAAGAGATAGATATACAAGATATGTACAGAGACGATGCAAACTAGATATGTACAAGAAATAAGAAGAGTGTTGTTACCTTTAGAAGAAGAAGTCTCTTTCATCCTGCTTAGTCTTCTTTGTAGGTTCCTTTTCTTCGACAATTGATGCTTCGTGTTTCTCCTTCCTTTTCTTTAGCTCGGGACAATGATTCTTGTAGTGACCATACTTTCGACAGTTGAAGCATTGTATTTCTGAAATATCTTTCTCTTGATTTGTCTTCTTCTTTGAACCAAACTTCTTTTTGTTCCTGGAGTTCTTTAATCTTGTTGTGAAGGCTTGATCATCGTACTTCTTTTGGGGTTTCTCTTTTGCACTGATCCTTGATTCTTCTTGAGCACATCAAGTCCAAAGTTGTAATGTCCCCCACCTCTTAGAGAGGTGATGAGGAGACTCAGTGGCCTGGGCACCCCCACTAGGTCATAGTCTCACACTGAGGGGGAAGGTCAACTAGACTAAAGTTATATTTTTAAGTTGACTTGAGAAAGAAAAAGGATAAAAGGAGTAAAAGATAACTCAACAGAAGAATAGAAGTTAACCCTGGGAGTTAACCTAACTCAACAGAGAATCAGAAGGAAAAAGTATAAGTAAGAGGTTGGGGTGCACCTATTATTCGTTCTGATTTTGGGTATATTTCTTGTTAGTGCTCTTGAGCATTCAGTTTGGGGGTTTGATGTACAAACCCTTGTGAGCAACTCAGTGGTGAAATATCCACTCACCTTGTTCCACAACTTGGTCTCGGGGATGAAATATTCCTCCACGCCATTCTATTCTCAACATATTTCCTTCTAGAGCTTCGGAAGACAGCAGGGTCGTACTGTTGAGGAATTTCCAGCAAGAGTGCGCCATACCATTGAGGAGGGTTCGATTTAGCTATTCAGGAGGGCGCAACTCTCTTAGAAGATTCCGCAATTGGAGAGGTTTTCCTTGGACGTTGGGTTTGAAACTTCAGGAGGAGGGTCCCACTGCCCTGATCTATTACTTGACCGAGTTTGGGCTCAATTGGAGCACTCTTCCATCAGGGTCGAATTATTGAGGGCTTCAATCTCCACTTGGAGCGTGGCACTCTCTAGTTGGAAGTTTTGACATTCAGATCTGCTTGGTACTGATATTCATTACTTATCCAGCCTTTAGAGGCTTCTTTTGTATTGACGGGAGCATTTTGTAGCAGCTCATATCTATTGTTTGTACGGCCATCTGAGATTTATGCCAGATCGGCCACCTATTGTATTGTTCCTACATTGCTTATAATAAAAGGGTCAGATCTTTGCTTGTGCTTCTATATCTTGAATGTATGACGATCTTCATGTGTTGAATGAATCTTGTATGCACTTAATAACTCAATAAACATCTGCACATCGACAAACCAGTGGTAGTTAGTGATTCCAAGCCAGAATTTGGCTTGGGATCATTACAGTGGTATCAAAGCTTCTATCCTCCAAACCTGTGGAGGGATCGGCGCATGCATAGGTACAGTAGTATTTTTATGGGTCGAAGGAAGAAATCGAGCAGTGAAACAGAGGTCGAAATGGAAGGGTCAGGGGATGACCATGAGCCTTTAGGCTTGGCTCTCATAGCAGTCGATTTTGATAAGTTCCAGCAATTCATCAACTGCATGGAAAGCACATTGGTCCAACACTTGGGCGAGTACCATGAAACCAGCAGAAGGGGACAGGCCAAACTCTCTAAAACTTTGAAGAGGCTTGACGAGAACCTACAGATAATGAACAAGAACCAATCCAAGCTAAATGAACTTCTAATGCAAGTGACCCATCAAGGGAAGAACCCTAATATGTACGGGAATAAGGAGGCTGGTGGATCCGGTGGAGTCCATGAGGAGATTAGATATAATTCGGAGAAAGCCCCCAGATCTGAAGGAAGTCTAGAAGGAGACACGGCCCAGGGTCAGATGGGTAGCAGAGTCAATCAGAGGCGATACATGCCTATGTTCACAGATGAACAGCTTGGCAGACACTCAGGTAGCAGAGCTAACCCTAGACCTTACATGCCCACATTCACAAATGAGCAAGGGCAACAGGAACAGGTTGAAGACTTTGTGGAACAACTGGCGAGGAGTACCAAGGAGTACTACAGTTTGGATATGAGGTTCCAAAGACAGATGTCCCTAGATCAATATTGCCAACTCAGGTTCAGAAATCAACATAGGACAAACCACAGGGGCAGTTTTGAGTTTGAAAGGAGAGCAGGGAAGATAGAAATTCCATACTTTGACGGTACAGCCAAGATGACAGCACAGTCTTGGGTACAAAAGCTGGATACCTACTTACAGCTCAACCCCATGAGGGAGATGGAGGCCATCAAGTTTGCCACTATGTACTTGGATGGCAAGGCTCATGACTGGTGGTATTACGGACTCACCACACTCAGCCACAATCAGATTGTGTCCTATACAGAATTCACTTAGAGGCTCATTGATAGATTTGATCAAGGAGATCCTGAGTTACATTTCTGGGACCTCACCCAACTCAAGCAAACAGGTACGGATGAATCATACATTGATGAATTTCAGAGGTTGGCAGTGATGGTGCAAGATATGTCCCCGACCAGGCTCATGATGCTTTTCACAGAAGGGTTGATGGAACCTTTGAAGGGTTGGGTAAAGGCCTTCAAGCCTACCAGCCTACAAGAGGCCATTTGGAAGACGAGGGATTTGGGTCCAGCCGCTAAACCTAAATTCATACCCAGACCACCTCTCAACAATGGTGGAAGAGATCAAAGGCCTCCAATAAACCAGGGAGGACGTGACCCTAAGGGTTTTGACAGAGGCCGTGGCAGAATAGATGACAACACTAGGAGAGAACTGAGGAGGAAGCAACTCTGCTTCACATGCAAGGAACCATGGAACCCATCACATAAGTGCATGGGACGTGGTCAGGTGCACTACATTGAGGTCACTTCAGACAACGAAGAGGAAGATGAGATTGGCCAGATACAGAACATGGAGGCAGAAACCACTAAGGCAGTAGAGGAGGAACAGATCATGGGACAGGATAGTATGGCCACCTTGGCATCTATCAGTGGGGTACCCAAGTATAACACCTTTCGAATGAGGGGGGTCTTACAGGGTCAAAGAGTTTCGGTCTTGATTGATGGAGGAGCTTCCCACAACTTCATTGATGCAGCATTATTGAAGAGGAGGCACATACCCACAGTAGAATTTGAAGGATTCAAAGTGGAGGTTGCAGGAGGAAGCACTATGCCATG
>ML824317.1:57400-69524 GCA_009831015.1 Picea engelmannii | reverse complement strand
TGGGGTGTGATGATGTCAAAAGGCTAAGAAAAGGTCAAACTTCACGAAAGTTCTAGAAGGGGATCTTCTAGAATATGAGGTGACATCTGTATGGTTGGGATCCTACTCGCTTCTCTGATTTGGTGGGATCATCCTAATCTCTGTAACCATCTCTCTTTCCCCTATATAAAGAGGGATTTCTCATGGAAAAGGTTAAGCAAACAAGCAAGAAAGTAAGATTATTGAAGGTTGAATTGGCTAAGATTGTATGAAGAATTCTGCATTGGATCATTCTTGAGAGCCTCATTTTAGTTCATCAAGTCATTGTGGAGCTTCTTCATTCAAGATTGGAGCAAGTGTGTATTGGAGCAAAGAGTCATCGGAAGGGGACCTTGCAACATCACGGCTTTGTTTGTAATCTCCACTTTCATTATTATATAATACAGTGATATGTTTCTTTCCCATAAAACTTATCTCATTTTATTATATGATTCCTTGATCACATACATAGGTTCTCTTTAAGTATACTATTATTGCTTTCACTTTGGTTGGCTTGTGTTCACTTGCAGATCCAATATCACAGGAGCACCAAAGTAGAGCAAGGACGACAACGACAAGAGGAAGCGATATTTAAACGGTATGTGACCCATCTCTTGTTTGATAGTAAACTCAATGATTAGAGCTTAGGGAAAGCGTCATGTCTTGTTTGGTTTTGTTCTAGATCTAGGTAGACCTAGGGAGATCTATTTATGTCTGCATTTACCGATAAGTCCCATAACACCTAGTTTATGCTTCCGCTGCATGATATTGAGTTGAATATTTCAGTAGTGTATTATTGTTTTGTGAGTTGCTAATCTGATTGCAGTAAGGAAATCACTAGATAACAAAGTACCTAGGTTCTAGAGTAAGAATTTCAACATGGTATCAGAGCTCATGCTTTGAAGGGAAGCTAGATCAATACAAGAGTAGTTTTCTAGCAACAAGTTATTTCCAGGGCAGATTAATAGGTCTTAGGGATGGCAACAACACCGTTGAGAGTTGAACACAGATTGGATGGAGCATCCAACTTCCTATCTTGGAAAGCAAGAATTACTTTGGCATTGAAAGAGTATGACCTTTGGGAGTTAGTCGATAAAGTAGTTACTCCACCGACAGATCTAGCAGCTTTAGATGCTCACAACAATAAGGGGATCAAAGCAGAAAGAGTCCTCCTAGATTATGTGAAGGATCATCTAATCCCTCACCTAAACAAGAAGAAGACGGTCAAAGAGATGTTTGATTCCTTGGTAAGTTTATTCCAAAGCAAGAAAATGAATAGGAAGATGATCTTACGAAATAAACTCAGATCAATTCAGATGTCTAGATCAGATAATGTTACCAACTATCTCACGAGGAATCAGGATCACATAGGTGCGTGATGAACTTGCAGCCATAGGGGAGAAAACAGAGGACGCAGATCTTGTGAACGTGGAATTGAATGAACTTCTCGAGTCATGGGAACCATTTTTCAAAGGAGTTTGTTCTTGGAAGAATATCCCATATTGGCATAGACTTTGGGATGATTGCATCCAGGAAGAAACTCGGGAGGATTCTAAGAGCGGAAAGTAGGAAGATGAAGAGGAGGAGAACTTTTCCCTTGTCAGTAAAACAAGGAATCACAAAGGAAAGGGTTCCATGAAGCAAGGTAACAGTGAGGAGTCAACCTCACAGCTAGGAAAGAAGGACTTGAGAAAAATCAAGTGCTTCACGTGCCACAAGTTTAGAAACTATGCATCATAGTGTCCAGAGAAGAAGATGCAAGAGAATACGCAAACAACAGCATAAATGGAGACACAACTAGATGAGTTTACAACAAATTTTGAGAAGGAATTCTCAATGTTCACATGCCTCTCTACCAGAACCTACTCTAGGTGTGTGTGGTACTTGGACAGTGGTGCTTCTGGTCACATGAACGGGACACATGATTTTTTCACATGATGAACTTGCAGCATTGATCCAGATTTAGGAGTGGAGAAAACTTATTAACAAACTGAATACAATAAACACAAAGATAGGAAGAATAACACAAATATCCAGTGAACAATATCTTCTATTAAATAATGAAATAGGTTGAAACTGTAAAACTGCAGAACTAAAACTTGCTCGAATGGTGGTAGCTATCCCTAAGAAGAGATGTGGATGTTATGCGCATCCGTCTGAGCAGAATGGATTAGAATGAGGCTCTAAAGGCCCTTTTCATATTACTCGTGAATGCCAAAATCGTAGACATCCAAAAACCTAACCCTAGAAGGTAAAACGCCAAAAGTCATGTGGGCCCTATGGGTAAGTTGGTGTAATTTGGTACCTCAACTTCCTAGGGTCATAAATTTTGCATACGATCTTTGTTTTAGGCGCGTGATAGCCCGTTGGAAAGGTATTTCAGATAACTACACATTTCGTTGTCAGACTCTGACTCCTTCTACAATCTGATTGTGGCGAGTCAAAAAAACAATGTTTAGGGGCCCAAAACAGCTTGTTGAGCCTCTAAATTGACATCCCCATTACCATATTATACTCTTCATTTATACCTTTTTGGCCTACCTAAGCTTGGATAAATGAAAAAGAACACTATCTCCAGTCACTTGTAAGGCCATGAGGTAAAGTATACTTGAATTCATGCATTTTGTGGTTTATTAAGATAGGAGATTAAATATTTCATGTACTAAGGTTTAAATTGCCATATGTAGCCTTTGACCTTTGGACAAGTCCGACACTTCTATGTCAACCAAGCCATCTGGTACTTATGCGCCATATCACCCACTATTTGAATCTAGTACCAAGAGCACCTTTCGATCAGATCTGGTACCTGCAGATCATTCATTGTCTTGATCTGGTGCCAACGTTCGCATATTGTTTTAGTCTGGTACCAACCAATTGCGTGATGTTCGGATCTGGCACTATCTACTGTATCTCACCTGTCATGATACAGTACCAACACAGGAAACAGAGTATGCCAAGTTTAGCTCCAGATCATACCTAAGATAATTGTTGAATGTTTATTAGATCATCAAAGTTTCTAGCAAGACTATGTTAAGCTAGTTTGATTATTGCTTCATCCTCATACACTTCGTGTCATGAGGATGAAGCTTAAAATATGTAACCGAATGTATAAATTTGACAATCGTTGATCTGCTAAATATTTCACCTCCTTGTGTTTCACGACTGAGACTTTTTAAATAATCGTGGCAAGGATGGTGGGAGATATGGAGAGATAGCATAACACAGCATGTGAAGCAACGTTGCATATTGTAGAACATATCTTGAGTTTGAAGTTTAATAGAAGAATGTAATTTATTTCCATGTCTTGATCATTTATGAATGAATGTGAGTTGAGTTGTTAGTATAGTCTAATTTCATATTTTGAGATCTGAGTAAGAGTGATGTATTGATTGAAGATCAACTTACGGTAGACTCCAACCGTTGACCTGTTGAAGCGGCAAGGGCTCACTGCCCAACAGAGGTCAGCCTTCTTGTAGACTAGTGTTAGCATTTGATTTCAATAGTGTAACTGTTAGACTAGTTGTAGCTTTGATTTCTCAATTTATTTCATCGTCTCTGACAGTTTCATATGTTAGTAGCATAGTTCATAAAATTTCTTAAGATATTTACTTAATTTGTTTTTGCATATGCCCTGTTTCTGTTTTTATGAATTGGATTTCTTTTAGTGGACATAGACATTGGCAACAATAGTCAAGCATATTTGGAAAAGAACTAGTGAATTTCACAACATATCATTGTGAGCCACAACATATCCAATATATTGGCTATTGAACTACCCATGATATGTCTTGATGATTAATGTGTGATTTCCTTTTTCAAGTATGATTGCATAGTTAACTTTCTGGGTCAGATAACAGAGTTGATTTGTCAAAGAACTCCATCTCATACTTGCATGTGCCACAATGGAGTAGATGGCCTCTCTGTGAAGGACAACCAGAGTGTGTTTAGTTTGACAGTTTGCTTTATTCCCAACATGCATAATCCAGAATAGTTATATACTCATGACATCAGAATTACCTCTCTTACTGGTGTCTTGTAACTCTATTGATTACGAATCCCGGATTGATAATTAATGTGTGTATTATACTAATCATATAAGCATCACAATATTTTGGCGTCGTTGTCGGGGAGTTGCAAACGGTAGGAAGTGATTTTAGCTTAGATTGTTTGCATAGTTTTTTTTAATTATTTTAAGGGCTACTTGAGGGAGGAGGATAAAACGTTTAAGACGTGAGTGAAGAGCCAAGTGGCCACTATAGTGGGGTTCTCCGAAGCCAAGTTGCCTTCTTACCTTCCATTAGGATTTTAATTGAGTAAGTATCAAATTTTTATTTTATGCATAGATATAGAAATAATAAGGGTAGATTTGTAAGCTCTAAAGACTTGAAAACAAACCCCCACACTAATTCAACTGACATTGGTGCAGGAAAAACTCCACCAGGAGGAAGTTCAAGGGAAGCTAGTGAGGCTCCAAAAGAAGGACCTGGAAATGAAGAATCATTATTGGGGCAGATAGAACGTGAATCTGCTGAAGAAACTGAGCATTTAGAAGACACACAAAATCCAGTTTCTGAACCATCTATCAGTGGAGGAAGGATACCTAGTGAAATGGTAGAAGAAGAAGGAAACAAAAATGTAGCCACTAAGACTGAGACCTTCGGGTTTCCAATCTTGGATATTTCCATAAACATCAATATGAAGAACATCCCACTGTCATCGTTACCCACTTTCAGAGGTATGTCAACTGAAGATCCAGATTTATTTTTATTCGAGTTTGACATATTATGTAGAAGCTATAACTATTCAGACGATGCCCAAAAACTTAATCTCTTTCCAGCCACATTAAAGGACTCAGCCTTGATATGGTTCATGAGCTTAGGAAACAATACAATTCTCTCCTAGGATCAAATGAAAGACGCATTTTTACGGAAATTTCAAGACTATTGTAAGGACAATGCTAAAAATGGCATTTTTAAAATGCAGCGGACCAAAGATGAAAGCCCTGAAGATTACTTAGAAAGGTTCTTATACAACTATCAGAAATCAAAATTATTCACCACAGACCCAACTGTAGTAAGAACAGTATTCTTGAAAGGTCTTAGAGATGACTGCATAGAAGTTTTAAATTTGCTAAGTTCGGGAGATGTGCACCAAATCCCTTTGCAGAAATTGCAGATTATTGTAGGAGATACTCAAGAAGACAAGATAAAATAGGAAAAGGACCAAGAGATCCTTTTAGCACAAATTTAAGACAAAACTCAGGGACTGTCACCAGAATTCAGTTAGGAAACTTATTAGAAAACTTTAAAACATACATCTTGAGCACAATCAGTAACTAGTTAGATACCCTAAAACTGAAAAAGAAGCAAGAAGAAGATGTTGTTTTTGCAATCTTTTGTCCTAAATGTAGAAAGAAGCACCCTGAGAAAGAATTCCCATTAAATGTCATGGAGGTATGTGGCATGTGTACACTAGAGCACCCCACATATAAATGTCCAACTTTGGTTGAGCTGCAAGCCATGTATAGGGGAGGAGGAGTCTCACAAGAAAACTCGTACCCTTCTAGGAGGCCTTGGAGAGCACAAAACCCCAATACATTTTATGACCCTAATACATAATATCAACAGAAAAAATGGGGTCCTTCTCCAATGCCCTATCCCCAATGGACACCTCAATAAGCTCAAAATCAACCTTGGCAACAAGGTTGGAGGGGACCTGTGTATGGGAGTCCCTCTTACCCGACATATCCATAGTATCCTATAAACATTTCCCAATTACTACCTGGATTTATCCCACCTCAGATACAATTTTTACCTCCACCTCTGATACAGCAACAATTCACAGTAACCTTGAACCCTAATCAGCAACAACAAGTACCTATAAATGCCAATCAACCACCACAAATCCAAGTTGCTCATAACCCTCCTAGACCAACAGCAATTCCTGCCCAGCCAATTCCTAACCCCAATAATCAACCCACCCACCCTGTACAGAATGAAGAAGCCCAAACCTTTCCCACGTATGAAATTCAACAAAGATCCGAGAAAGTTGTAAATCAATCAAATTCTGGAATAATAATTCAAGAAGAAAATGATAATCATTCTAAACAAGAAAATACTCAAACCACCCCTGTAGAAGGAGAGACTTCCCCTCATATTCCACCCACTTCTCAGTCTGTAGGAATACCCTAAAAAGTTAATCTTCCACCCTACCCTGAAAGACTATTAGAGAAGAAACTTGAGCCACCCTTGCACAAAGATATAGAGGATGAGTTACAAAATGTATGTGTAAAAATACCTCTGCTGCAAGCCATTAAGGATATCCCCATATATGCCAAAATCATAAGTGATCTTTGCCTTAAGAAACCAGGAAGGAAGAAGAAGGAACCTCCCCTTGTTCAGGTGGTAGGACAATTATCTGAAATTATTTCTGAAATGCCATATAAATATAATGACCCTAGGAACCCAGTAGTCACTGTTGAAATTAATGGTATTTCCTTACCAAACACACTCATTGATATGGGTGCAACAATTAATGTAATGCATTTTGACACTATGAAAAATCTCCAAATCAACCATTTACGTTCAACCCAAACCATGATAGAGTTGGCAGATAAGTCGATCATTAGCCCTGCAGGAAGTTTAGATGATGTCATAGTCACACTAGCTTCTTGGGAATATACAGTAGACTTTCTAGTCATCTATTCTAAATCATCCTCCAAACCAAGACACCCTTTGGTTCTTGGCCACCCTTGGCTAACCACAACAGATTCCTTTATCAGTTTTTGATCTAGCGAGATGACTATATCCAATGGCACACATAGCCAAAAGCTTGTCCTCTTCCCTCCTCCTCAACAAGCACAAGAAATACATGTTTGGCTAGAAAACCCTTATGGAGAAGAATATTGCATCATACCCCTGTTAACACTTGAACAAATAAAAGGAATGCAATAACAATCAGATGAACAAGTATTAAGTTTATTTTTGGCTGATACGAACTGCATTGAATATCCTAGGTCTTTTGCAGAATTGTCACATATTTTCAGTTCTGAATTTCAACAAACTTGGCATCCTGATATCACCCAATTATATACTTTATCACCAGCTTCTTCAGAGAAGGAAGAAAGTACTGAAATTGTTGAGATTAGTCTAGGAAAATATTTATATATCAACTCCAGTTTGGAACCAGAACAAAAGACGCAAGTAATTGAAATTCTCCAAAGACAATTTGATTCCTTTGCATGGGATTATGCAGACATGAAAGGCATTCACCTTGACACATGCACACATAATATCTACACTAATGACCAAATCAGACTAGTTAGACAGCCTCAGAGAAGGATGAATCCAACCCTCAAAGATATTGTAAAGGAGGAATTGCAAAAACTTCTTCGACCCAATCTCATATACCCCATTTCAGATAGTCAATGGGTGTCTCCACTTGTCATAGTTCCCAAGAAAAACGGTAAGTGGAGAATATGTGTAGACTTTAGTGAGTTAAAAAAATCCAACCATAGGGATTATTTTCCCTTACCATTTATTGATCAGGTGTTGGATACCTTTTCCAGAAAGAAGTATTTCTCGGTCCTAGATGGGTTTAGTGGTTATAACCAAATACAAATAGCACTCGAAGACCAAGAAAATACCGCTTTCACATGCCCATGGGGAACCTATGCTTATAGGGTTCTTCCTTTTGGACTTTGCAATGCCCCAACCACTTTCCAAAGGGTTGTCTTGTCCATTTTCTCTGACCTGACCAATAATTCCATGGAAATCTACATGGATGATTTTACAGTCCATGGAGATGAATTCCAGGAAGCTTTGACCAGTCTAGAAAAAGTCTTGATTAGGTGTAAGGAAACTAATATTTCCCTAAGTAATGAAAAGTCAAAGATGATGTTCACTGAAGGTATTGTTTTGGGACATCACATTTCTGGTTCTAGAATGAGAGTTGATCCCGCAAAAATTCATATTATCACACAAATCAGAATACCTTCCTCACAAAAGGAAGTTCGCATCTTTTTAGGGCATGTTGGCTACTATAGAAGATTCATTCTGAATTTTACAATCTTAGCTACCCCTTTATTCAAGTTATTATCTAAAGAAGCTAAATTTAATTGGAATGATGAATGCCAAGTATCTTTTGAGATTCTAAAACAGATATTGTCAAGTACCCCTGTATTAAGAGCACCAAATTGGTCCCTTCTTTTTCATATCTGTACTGATGCCTCAGACACAGCCCTGGGGGAAGTTCTTGGACAAAGGGAAAATCAAATGCCTTATGCAATTTACTTTTTCAGTAAAAGCCTTTCCCCAACAGAAGTTAATTATACGGTCACAGAAAAATAATTGTTAGTTGTAGTCCATGCTATCAATAAATTTAGACACTATATTAAAGGATATCAAGCTTTTGTACACACTGATCATTCATCTATCAAATTCTTAATGAACAAACCTGTAACAAATCCTAGAGTTACATGATGGTTGTTATTATTACAAGAGTTTAATATCAATATTATTGATAGACCTGGTAAGGATAATCTTGTGGTTGATTTATTATCTAGAATGATTCATCTGGGAGATAATGCATCAGTAGATGATAACTTCCCCGATGAAAATTTGTTTGTTATTTCTACATTTACTCCTTGGTATGCAGATGTAGCTAACTATCTTGTGACAGGGAAGATGCCTCAGAAATTGTCTCCTAGAGAAAAACAAAAAGTAATTCAGCTAAGTGCAAACTATATGTGGCATGATGATTGTCTTTATAAAACGAGACCAAATTTGGTAATCAGAAGATGTGTAAGGGAAGATGAGATCCATGATATTCTGCAAGCTTGCCATGATGGTCCTTGAGGAGGCCATTTTGTTGACAAGAGGATCGCCTATAAATTTCTCCAATCTGGTTATTATTGGCCTAATATTTTCAAGGATGCTAGAACTTATGTATCCAATTGTGATGAATGCCAACGAATGGGTAAGCCTATTGCACGAGACCAAATTCCACTTCAAGCCCAAGTAGTCATTGAACCTTTCAAAATATGGGCATTATATTTTGCAGGGCCCATAAATCCTGCATCTAAAAAGAAAAAGTACATACTTGTATGTACTGACTATGTGACTAAGTGGGTTGAAGAAAAATCTTTACCAGCTGCAAGTGAATAATCAATGGTAGATTTCCTTTTTAATGACTTTTTTACTAGATTTGGGGTACCTCGAGAAATTGTGACTGATCAGGGGACTCAATTTACCTCTAATCTAGTCAAAGTTGTTACAGAACAGTACCAAATCAAGCACAGGAAATCTACACCTTATCATCCACAGGCAAATGGGCAAGTAGAATCTACCAACAAAGTCATTAAGTCCATTCTTAATAAAACAATACAACTACACCACAAGGATTGGGCTGATAGATTAGTAGAAGCTTTATGGGCTTATAGAATCACATGGAGGAATACAATAGGACAAACACCTTACGAGTTGGTGTACGGGAAGCAGGTGATTCTCCCCATAGAATTCCAGATCAAAACCTTCAAGACTGTTGTACAAGTTGGCATGAACTTAGATGAAGCCCAGCAACAAAGGCTCTTGCAGCTTAATGAGATGGATGAAGTTAGGTAGGAAGCACTTAAAAGAACCACCCTTATTCAAGAGCATAGGACAAAATGGCATGACAAGTATCTCAAAAATAAAAATTTCAACCGGGAGATTGGGCCTTGTTGTATGACAGCAGGTTCAAGAACTTCAAAGGTAAGTTAACTACTCATTGGTTGGGACCTTACGAGATTGACACTGTCTATGATAATAGTTCAATCAGGATAAAGACAATTGACGAACATCAGACGCCCCTACTCGTGAATGGCCATCGGTTGAGAATTTATAACAAACCCCTGTCAAAAGAGGAATTTATGACACATGTGCTACAAAATACAGATATGCAGGTGATCAGTAAGGACAGAGATCTTCCTACTGATCCACATTGATTGATTGATTTATTTTTAAAATTTTTGTACATAGGTGTGTGGACTGTGTTTTGTTAATAAGCTGAAGGTAACAATGGATTATTACCTCCTTTGTTTTACTTTCACATTTTATTTTTGTTAGTATATTTATGTAATTTATTTGATCTTTCACGAACTTGCTAAAACATCAGTTTGTAAGCATCAACAATACTATGTTCTAGTCCGGTACCAGCAGTGTTGATCTGATACCATAAATTTTGTTCTGGTTCGATACCAGCAGTCCTGTGTTGGCTTGGTACCAGAAGTTTGTCCTTATACGGTACTATCATGACATATCATCTAATTGACAAAGAATTATATGCCTATTTTAATATCTGATGTCAATTAATATGAAGTGTGAAGCCATGCAGTAACCACTTAAGCTAGAATCAAGGAGTTGACTGCAACATCAAATGACATATCTTATCAAGCAATAATTTATTTCGGTTTAGTTGTTGGCTAAAGGGAAGTATTTTGATTTCTTTTGGTTTTGTTGCTGGCTAAAACGAAGTATTTTTAATTTATTTTGGTTCTATTGCTGGCTGAAAGGAAGTATCTTAATTTATTTTGGTTATGTTGCTTGACAGAGAAGATATAATTTCTTTTACCTAGGTTATTTGCTAAGGAACCATGCTTAATCTGATTTAAAGTTTAGAGGTTGCCTTCATCAAAAGTCCATTACAAATAGCATCAGTATTTCAGCATGATTAAAAGGGATTAAAAATATTAGCCTACAAGTAGTTATTTCACCCTAACTAGACTTCAACAGTAATCATTGTATTATATTTACTAAAGAGTAGCATATGAGTATATGAACACTCTCTGTCATGGGCACACTAGGAAATTTTTATGGAAGAGGATGCATCAGTACCCTAAGGTAACTTTAGGTCATTCTCTTATGGACAAACTCAGAAAAACCATACATCTGGAATATTATAAATAAATAACATACATACATAAGTTTATTTTTCCTTCAAACAAATATTTAAAGACATTCAAATAAGAGAGTATACATTCTAACCCAATACCATCCCAGCCTGTAAAAGGGTTTTTAGATGAGCCTCCCCCTATCACCTATGCAAAAGCACTCTTTAACAAAAACTAAAATAGGTGACTATGGACACGAAGCCTCTGATAGAAAAAGGGTTTAAGAGACGAACCCGCCAAGATACTGAACAGGTCTGCTGGCAACGGGTACCGGTTTGTGGTATGACTAGGAAAACCCATCAGGGTACTGAACATGTATGTTGGCAATGGATTATTCTTCCTGGGGAAGGTATGTCTCTCATTAAATATCACAACTACCCCACCGAAGTACTGAACGGGCTTGTTGGCAGTGAGTTCTGGTTTGAGAAATGTCTCATTTATACTTGTTTGATTGAAAATTCACTTTTGGCATTTATGAATACTACAAGCAAATGTCACTGTTGACATTTATAATATATGAATTCCAGATTAATAAACAAAATGAATACTACAAGAAAATGTCCATTTGAGAATTACCCTAAGTCAACTTTACCGGTCTGACATCTAAATCCTACATTACCTAAGAAGGGAACTTCTTAAGAGTGGGTCCCTGACTATGGAGTCTAATCTACTTATACTATGAAATTTATCCATAACATCTAATGATAGTAAATCTATGAAGCAAGTTAGGTTGGATCTATTCCTATGGCAAAATACAAAAACCTCCATGGTTTCACTATTGAATGTTGTGCTTGTCAATAAGTTATTAGAAGCAAGGCAATCTCATTTTTAATAAACAAATAAGGCATGAGATCATATGCTAGGTGACAGATGTACTTTTAGAATTTGACTTGATTTCTCTTCTCTTATCAATTTTCTTTCATTATGATACAGTGTGTCAGATCTTTTTTCATAAGGATATGCAACACCTTTGGCATGGGGGAGGGTCAAAGAGCCTCTTTCGGGACTTTTTTCCAAACTCACATCTCATCCTCAGAGACCGGCATGTTCACCGTACAACCCTGTAGAACCAGACACAAAGGAATAAATTCAAAAACAAGCACAGAATAAAGAAGTTCATAAGGTACAGGAAATTCCAGTACTAATCCTCCAGAAAACTCCAGCCTAAAAAGATGAACT